>OVBI01000684.1:0-32970 GCA_900406495.1 Sisymbrium altissimum
TTTGGCTTGGCTTTCTCAATCATTATCTCAGTCGACGAGTCGCTCGAAAATCCTAGTTTCTGCATTATTTTTTCTAATCTTTTCCCGTTCGTCAGATACAGATAACCAATCTGGAAATTGAACATAGAGAGAGTGTTTAGTATCACGCAAACTAAGTGAGAACTATGTCAGAGTTAGAAGAAGAAAGAAGAAGAAGACGGTGTAAGTTTAGATATGAGGGTTACTTACTAGTGTCTCCAACGATGATGCCTTGTTATAAACCGCAACACCAGCACGCCTTCTTGAACGTGTTCTAACCGAGCCTATATTCTTTCCCCACCTGAGTACATCCCTGCAGCATATACACATTCATCAGACAGAAAGTCCAACGAGAAGTGAAATCGCATATCTCAACTCAATCACAGGCACGTATCATAGATTCATACTGCCTAGTGGCAGCAGAGAAAAGCTGAATGCTAAAATAATGGGTTTCGTGTACTGACCTCTCTTCCTTCGTTAGGAAATCATCATCAATAAGTTTCTTCAGCAAAGCATACTGAAGAAGATGATGAGAAAATGTTAGCAGTTCACATATTGTATATTCAAACAACGAAAAAAAATGACAACAATTACTCAAATTTGTACTATGATAAATGGAAAAGAAAACTAACAATATGTTCAAGGTGATACCAATTTACATAAGTAACGAACTATCGTATAAACGGTGTAGCTAGATGAAAGATATAAACCTATAAAGCAAAACCACGAACAGAACAAACACAATAATACGCTGCTTCTTGGAGAATGGAGATAACATCATATAGCGTATACAAATACTGATTCGAGAAAACAAAAGGAGGTCAAAAGATGACAAACCTGTGCTTCACAGCGCACCACTGCTCTAACACGATCGTTATAATCTTCGATACTAAGTGGCGGGAAAAGGAAATGCCTACGAGCATATAACTGCAAAACCAAGAGAAACTCTTCCGTGAGAGAGTAACACAATCTACATTTGGCATACTGACAATTAAACAACACTTAAAAAGACTCTGATTCCAGGAAGAGATCACATAAAAACTAATTCAAAAATGAAACTTGGTACTCCCAAACAAGAGAAGTCTATCAAAGCATAAGGGAAACAAAAACTTAGAAGCAGAAAGCTGAATGAGCAGTGGGAAAACGAACCTCATAAATGGAATCACCTATAAAAGCTAAAGAAGCAGCATTGAAGACTGATCTTGGTTTCTCCAGCTTTGGTGGACTTGGAGACCATGTCTCATATCCCATATAAGTATCATCAACCTCCTCACTCAAGTCTACACACACAAGTAACACACAATCTAGTAAAAATCACATCTTTAATTATCTACGCAGTTCCATTAAAACACACACACACATACATAACCAAGCATTGCAATTACATCAGTTCCCAGTTATAAAGCGTCTACCTTTACTTACGGGACGCTTGAGCAAATCGTCGACGGAGATGCTGATTCGCGGAGGCCGCGGAGGAGCTAAAGGCGGCGGTAAGAAAGTATTGCCGTTAAGGTTTTTCTTTACTTTCCGAGGCGCGTTAGGGTTGTACGGAAGTCTAGGTTGTGTATCCAAAGCAGCTCTCACGGTGGAGCTCGCCGATAAAATCACCATTTCTCTATTTTTGAAGCTTTAACTCTTCTTTGCCTTTTGAGTCAGCGCCAACGATAAGGCGATGACCGTCCGTTAGCTTTTACGTCGTCGTATTAGCCTTTTGGGCCTTTGTTGGGTCTTACAGTTCCCTCTCACTTTCTCCAGAGTCATAGACCAATCATTATTTTGGGCCTTCTAAGTAAATTTTTTTTTTTAATTGAATCATATTTTCTTAGCAGTGTTTTTGGGCCTTACAGCCAATGTTACGCTAAGGGATAAAAAAAATGTAAAACATGTTCTTCATTTTGGACATGGAAATTATTTTAGCTTATTTTTTATATTATGATCGGGTAGCTAGGGGTAGTAGAGGGGCGATAAGAAGCGAATCTAAGACGCTTTTTAAGAGATCATATTTTGTTTTTTTTTTTCTGTAGAAAGATTTTCATTTGTCGGTTTTTTCTTTTCGGTGTTGTCATATATGTTTGTCTTTCTCAGTTTTACATACAAACACTTCTCACTCACCGGGTCATTGCTGATCTGGATTAGCATTCCGGTTTGTTTTATCCCAATTCACTTGCCTTTTCGACTAACGTGTATTTTCTGTTGAGTAAATGATTGCACCTCTGTCCATGTGAGACTTTCATTTTGTGGTCCATATGAGTCTCAGTTTAGTGTGTTTGATAACTTGTCGACACCTAACCGAGGACCCTCCAGGTTTTTACATGTTCTTTTGCATAAGGTTAAAGTTGAAAACAGTAAACCTATCTTCAAATGACAATGTTTATTAACCAGAGACCCACCTTAATGACATTAATTAATCTGAGTGTATACTTTTTCCTTATGTTTCTTGTCCTGAAGTAGCTACAAATCCGGTTTGGAGCAAATGAGGGAGCATAACCATTGAAGCAACAACGAGCTAGAGATCCTCAAATGCATGTTGGAGGAGGAAAAAAGAAGGTGAGTCGGTGGACGAGAATTCAATATTGATATAGTTTATTGTAGCCAAAGTCAGCGTTTGGTCACGGATGAAGATAGTATACAGCTTATGACTGATTTGAGTTTGATTTTGAGACACAACTCTTCGTGATATTGGGGTTGGGTTCAGTCAGTCTACGGTCATGTGGGCAATTGGGCATCAAAGACTAAGTACTTACAAGTTTCGATTTCTTTAGTGTTTGTTTTTCGATTTCTTTAGTGTTTGTTCAATTTTAACATTTCCTAATTAACAGCGTATGCGGTGTTTTATTGAAATTAGATAGATACTACACTTACATTACCAAAAAAAAAATGTATAGCATAAATTTCATCGAAGGGTCAAAATGGTAGGTAGTGGTTTTGCATCAATTTCATAAAGAGGACAAAGGATCGTGTTCTTGGCTATCCAAAACCCTAGAGATTGTGAAATCAAATGGGGCAAAAATATTCTCCAGCTTTTAACTTCAAGTGGTTCTTCACATGGAGATATGGTCCAAATGAAAACAACCCCACAATTCCCCAAAATTATAAATAACATGAATTAATATATGCATATCATTTGGCTCTCATTAATTTTGAATTGTTTTTTCTTATTTTATTCTGTCAACTCTCAATCTTTGAGACTTTTTGGGCAAGCAAATATACAAATCTACCACTTTCAATTTTTACAACCAAAATTAAAAGAAAATTAAGAATAAGTAAATAATAAATTAAGAACGTTGAAGTACTTTATTCAAAAACCCTCTCGGATTTCCAAAGATGCACGACCTTAGATTAAATTAAGGAATAAGGAACGCATGCAATAATTAGATATGATCAAAGCACTATTTTGTATAGAGTATCTATCCTTTTTTTTTTGCTTGATCAAATGTATATACAATTAGTGATGATCATACAAGATAGCTCCCGTGTTAGGTATTGCTTGATTGAAAAGCTTATAAATGGCGTTTATAGATATTATAAAAAAAATCAAAGGTTTCTCAAGGAATTAATATTATTGGGAAAAATAGTATAAAGTGAGTAAAAGGAGAATGGCTAATATTATTGTTTGGCATTAGTCAAAAGGTTAGATGTTAAATTACAATTAAAAGATTAGCTTTTTAGGCTCAAAGTTTGTATCATCAACGATAGCAAAGTAGTCAAGCGGCTAAAGAATCTCACTTCCTTAAGATTCTAATATATTATACCAGAGATCATACATGCACAAACTGTATGAAAGTGAGAAGGTGTGCATGTGGTCTAATCATGAGGAGATTAAATTGGCCTAAAATAAAAGTATGATGCTTTTGTTGTAGAGCTTCGTTTTATTACGTAATGTATTCCATGATTAACATATCTGCTGTCCAAAAATCGACCATGGGATTTTGGAATGCTGACCGGGTGTGGCCTCATATTAACTTAAGTTAATGACTTAGTTTAGTCATTAACTTAACCGGTTTCTGATCTTGTACGAACCAATTCAAAAGCAAACCATACTTCAAAGTCTCAAGAATTCGTTCTGATCTGCGTACGATATCATTCGCAACGTCGTAACCACGTACGTATTGACATATGTACACCCAGATTGTACTATAAATGTATTCTCATGCATGTCCTTGCGTATACATGTACATGTGGGTATGCATGTATATATCCGCTACGATCATGACAAAAAGATGGTGTAAATTAAATATCTATATATGTGAAATAACTAATAAGATAGGTGGCCTAATGGAGTTTCGCACGAAGGCGCACCCAAAATACCCCACAAGTCAAAAGACAATTAGCACACTTTTCTTCTATATATTCTTTATCTGTTCTCTTCATTTCCTTACTTCTTCAAATAATTTTTTTTTTTTACCAAAATAATAATAATTAAAATTTTGCAAAATAACTGATATTTGTTTTTGGCTCAAATTATCGATATACAAGTGCCAGCTTGATCAAAACAGCTTATTTCGTTCTTTCTTTCTTTTTATTTTCTCTCTTCATGATCTAAGTAGACAGCTTTTGTTTCTTTTTCTCAAGTCCATATAATTTCCTGGCTTGAAAAATAACTTGAGGAGTAATCTTTATAAAATTAACGATATAACATACAGAAGGTATTTACGAATTATTATATATATATATATGCTTAATTTGTTTCTTTTTTATCCTTGCGTCATGCATGCTTTATCTCTTCTTCTTTTCGAACTATACTCTATTTGTGTGTATTTTTGTAAGTTGAGCTGCCTTGCAGAGTAGATTCTACCGAAATTAAGATGATTGAGAGTGTAATGCGTACTATCACGGCAGGGAGAAGAACTATAAACTTCATTTGACGTAAGTTGAGCTGCTTGAGCTGCTTTTCCAGTTATATAATTCACATTATCACGGCTAGAATTAAATAAATAAAATCTAAAATAAAATAAAAGAATTATCAGCCACATGATTTGTTGCCACACCGCACCATGATTAAAGTTATATAAAGAGAGATACCAAGACAGATTCAAAGTGAAAGAAAGTCCCAAAAACAAAAAACCAAAATTTTAAAACACAAACCCATTCGTGTGCGTGCGGCTAAGTTAAAACATTAATGGACACTTCATCACTTCTGCTCGTCTCCTTCTTCCTCTTTGTCATCATCATCATCATCTTCAATAAGATCAACGGTCTCAGATCATCCTCAGCTTCAAAGACGAAACTTATTGAGCATGTTATTACTCACAGCCACGGACCAATGTTTCCACAAGGAAGCTTGGGATGGCCTATCATCGGAGAAACAATCGAGTTCGTCTCTTCTGCTTACTCAGACCATCCCGAGAGTTTCATGGACAAGCGTCGACTTATGTACGAACTCTTCTCCCTCTCTTTACGCTTTAATGTTCACATTAATTTACAAAATTTCAAACAAACTTGAATTTAATACTTTAATAGAAATATAAGCCCCTTGGAAAGTATGATATTTTGCAATTTAACGACGTTATTGTTCTACAACCTATATGTTTTTTTTTTAATGTTTGCAAAGGTATGGGAGAGTGTTTAAGTCGCATATATTTGGAACGGCTACGATCGTGTCGACGGACGCAGAAGTTAATAAAGCAGTGTTACAGAGCGACTCGACGGCATTCGTGCCGTTCTACCCGAAAACGGTGAGGGAGCTAATGGGAAAATCGTCGATACTTCTGATTAACGGGAGTTTACACAGAAGGTTCCATGGATTAGTCGGTTCGTTCTTAAAGTCACCACTTCTCAAAACTCAAATCGTTAGAGACATGCACAAGTTTTTGTTGGAATCCATGGATCTATGGTCCGAGGACCAACCTGTTCTCCTCCAAGATGTCTCCAAGACGGTTAGTATACTATTCACTTAATTAATATTTTCATAAATTCAATTTTTTTTCAATATCTACGATGGTCCATGCATTAATGAAAAAAAGAAAAAAAAGGGGCAATCATAATGATGATACCATGGAACATTATTTTATTTTTAATTAAGAACATGGTTACAATAATTACATTTGATATAATCATTACAAGTTTCTCCTTTTTTGTTTAAAAGAACTGATTATTATCCTTTTAGTTGTGTTTCCACGTATAATCAATTAATTATTTTAATTGGTAGGTTGCGTTTAAAGTACTTGCAAAGGCATTGATAAGTGTAGAGAAAGGAGATGAGTTAGAAGAGTTAAAGGAAGAATTTGAAAAATTCATCACAGGACTCATGTCATTGCCAATTAACTTCCCTGGAACCCAACTTCATAGATCTCTCCAAGCTAAGAAGAAGATGGTGAAGCAAGTTGAAAGGATCATAGAAGGCAAAATTACGAGAGCAAAAATCAAAAAAGAAGATGGTGTTATTGCCAAAGATGTTGTGGATGTGCTGCTTAAGGACTCAAGTGAAAATTTAACTCACAATTTGATTGCTAACAATATGATTGATATGATGATTCCTGGCCACGATTCGGTACCTGTCCTCATCACCCTTGCTGTCAAATTTCTCTCCGATTCTCCTACTGCTCTTCATTTTCTAACGGTAATTAACTTCAACCATAATCAAGCGATGATAATTCGGTTCGTTGTCCTTTCTTTTAATTAAAGCTAAATTTTGATTTTTAAAGTATACGGGAATTTTGTTCCTATATGTATATACATATTTCACATGATGGCTATAAATTGTAAATTGTAGTATGGACTCCAGTATAAAATCTTCTAGATATGAAAAACAAAAGCTTATGATATAATGATAGACTTTTCTCTCTTTCAAAATAGAGAGAAACACTCATTAAAGAAAGATAATGGATTGGAAACTGATATTAACTCGTGGATATATGATTGCAATGAAAAAATTATAACCCCTTCTTACTTTAAAATATTTTTGTTTTATTAGGAAGAAAACATGGAGCTGAAAAGTTTGAAGGAATTGAAAGGAGAGCAACTATATTGGAATGACTATTTGTCTTTACCTTTTACACAAAAGGTATATATATTCTCCTTGTCCCTATTGTAAGTTAATTGTAAAAAGGTGATTAACTCGTTAAGTAAATTTTTATTAACAATTATCATCAGGTCATCACAGAGACATTAAGAATGGGAAATGTTATAATTGGAGTGATGCGAAAAGCAATGAAAGATGTTGAAATAAAAGGATATGTGATACCAAAAGGATGGTGTTTCTTGGCTTACCTCAGATCAGTCCATCTTGATAAACTTTATTATGACTCTCCCTACAAATTCAATCCCTGGAGGTGGCAAGTAAGAATCACAGAAATACAGTTGCTATACCATCAAATATGTTTTAAAAATTATATATTTAATTAGATATACGTTTTTTATATATATAATAGGAAAAAGACATGAACACGAGTAGTTTCAGTCCTTTTGGAGGTGGTCAGAGATTGTGCCCTGGTCTAGATTTGGCTCGTCTTGAAGCTTCAGTTTTCCTCCACCATCTTGTCACTCGCTTCAGGTAATCAAATCATTACATTATATTCTTACAGAACTATATTCATGTATATTGCAAATATTTAAATTTGATGACAAAAAGATAAGGGTGCGGCAAGTGGTTTCGGCTTTAGACAAAGTGGTACGTTAGGACCATAGAAGTCTCATCTCTTTTTGACAAGTAGGACTCAATTCTTAAAAGACAAAAGCGGAAATATTTTTTCTTGGGAAAGCTTGTAGCTAGCAATTAACATTCAAAGCTAAATCTAAATGGTCAAATTAAGTCTTGAGATTTTGTACAATAACAATCTACTGTTTTGGTAAAGCAACTGAAGAGCAGGATTATTGGTACTTTTTCAAGATAATACGCAGGTATATTGACGTTTATTGGTGGTTATGATATGCAGATGGGTTGCAGAGGAAGACACAATTATAAATTTTCCTACTGTGCATATGAAGAACAAGTTACCCATTTGGATCAAACGAAGATAAGTGGAAAATGGAGAATCAATTTTGCATCATCAAAGTCTAAAAGGTTAAAGAAGTCACACGAGTGTTTGAAAGCGGGAGTGAACTGAAAGTGATAGTGGGACAGAAAAGACGACATACAGTACATAATGGAGACAAAAATGAATTACACGTGTGAGAGGCCACAAAACACGTGTCAACTATTTGTACTTTTCCGTCAAAAGGCATATAAGGACAAAATCACAAAACCTATTGGCTCCACGTGGACCCCAGCTGCTTATTTCTTTGTCGACATTAGAATTTCTCGTTTTCTAGTACAAAGGTGTATGATATTTATCAATATGTATTCATGATATAGAATCCTAATTTCCATGACTATTCCGCTACGTATATGTACTAAGAAAACCATTCTAGAGAATCTTATGAACTCTGACCAATTCACTTTGATATCTTCGTTTCAATTTGTTAAAAAAATTAAGTTTGCACATAGTCTAGTAAAAATACTATACATATATATTTTCAACATCAATATTTTCTTGTTTTTTCGTTAGTAATAGTTATCAATATCGAACTAAACCTGTGAGGGATTGAAGAGGCGTTAGAGTTCGTTGGTTATGTTGAAACAGATGGGATAAAGCTCTGCATCGTGATCATGTGTGTACATATTTGAGTCTCTCTATCTTATCGTGTAGAAGTCTATTCAATCTATTTTTGGGACTTGGGAACTCATAACCGAGACGTTTAAACTGTTCGCGTATCTCATTATTTTTCTTTTTTCTGCGTCTTTTATTGTTTTTATTATTCTCTTTCGAAGATGCACAATTACTATATGGTTCTTGCGATTTGCACTAGTTGGGATGTTTAACCGTCAATTATAATTTTTGTAATTTCGAAAATAGTTAAGAGAGTATTTGGCTGTTACCAATTTCTGATTTGATAAATTATAATTGGATACATGTTAAGGGACAAAAGCCTCCAATAATTTAGATGTTATATAGTAATAATGAGTAAGAAAGTGATATTCCTTATCTTCCAATGAAATGAGTTGATGTAACTAACATAACAACCCACTGAAATATATCTAACAAGGTAAAGAAGGGTTGTTCTCACTGAACATCACTAACAGCCAACATCATCACACCATCACCAACTAATAATTTAACATTTTCTTAAAATTGCGACCACGGGTTAATTTTTCATCGTTAGAAATCTAGCGTCTAGTGGATTAATGTCAAGGAATATAACTTGGACTCATATGTTGTCAAAAGTGAGGCCTCACTTATGATAGGCCCGTTAAACTAAGTTCGTATATTTGTAAAAGCCCAGAATCAATGAAATTGGAAAGCCGTTGAGAAAATTTCAAAGACGAATTGAACTTGAAAAAAATAAGGTACAATTCGATAGACGCAGCCGCAGTTGAAAAGGTTTCTGAAACTTTGGTGTTACGTCTCTGTTTATTTCATTTTTTTTATAAAGTTTTCGAGGCCTATTTTCCATGTCTTGGTTGTTATATATATCCAGCCTGGTTGCGGAAATTGGGTCATTTAGATTTTGGTTTGATCATATCCATTCTACTCTATTTTCTAGATATATTTCTTTGCATGTTCTTGAAGAATGCATTATCTATGTAATTAGATATATATAGGTTTGTGTTAATTTCTTTTGTCATTTGGTTACAAATGTTAGATGTTGAGGATAAGAAAGAAAACGTTTGGGGCTGAATTAATATCGTGACAAAGTACGAGGGATTATAATTGTAAATATGTTTACTCATGGGCTTGCCGACATGACATTTGGCGAAAACAGTAACTACATGCCAGAGAGACTCCTCTAGAATGGGGCCACGTGTAACATGTAGGACAATTCAATAATGTTATCTCACTCGGTGACTCCTTGTCTGTCACCGTTACTTTATCAAAATCGTCATTAACTACTATAAACCCTTTCAAATAAACTAAACTGTCCTTCAACATGTAATCAATCTACTAGTAGTATAAGTTGCTGTTGCCGAAATCTAGATAATCCAAATTTTATAATTTTCAGACGTTTGACCAGATCATCACGCTAACACAGTATTGTAATATTATCACACATGTTTTTGTGGAAAACAATCACGATCTGTTTCAATTAATCTTGTTTTATTCCATAAATGAGAGTCCATCACCTAATTCAAGGGACCTCCTCCATATAACACAACAGTGTTACAATTTTTATAAATTACAACAGTCTTTCATTATTTTCCATTTAGTCGTCTTATTCAAATCTCACACCTACGTCGATACTAACAGTTTGAATAAGAAACAATAAACGTAATGACAAACTACGGCGCGATTCCGACGTCGTCTCATGGTTCGCCGGTGGTGGATCTCGAGTCAATATCACGCACCAAGCAACGTATCAAAGAAGGACTGGCCACGCGCCGTCCATGGAGAGTGATGTTCGATTTCCACTCCATGGGGATCCCTCGCAGTGTCTCGGACGCTCTCTCGAGGATCAAGAAGAACCTCGGCTACTTCCAGACGAACTACGCGATCGTTGTCTTGATCGTCATCTTCTTCAGCCTCATCAAGCACCCGACGTCCCTCATCGTATTGACCGTGTTGGTCTTCGTATGGATCTTCCTCTACTTCCTACGCGACGAGCCTATCAAAGTGTTTCGTTATCAGATCGACGATAAGACGGTCATGATTTCTTTATCGGTGCTAACCATCGTTCTCCTCTTCTTGACCAACGCGACGCTCAACATCGTTGGGGCGTTGTTGGTTGGAGCTGTGCTTATTTTGATCCATGCGGTTGTTAGGAAGACGGAGGATCTCTTCTTGGACGAAGAGGCGGCGACGACTGAGGCTCTTCAGGGATGATGTCATACCCGTCGACCTTATAATCGATTGATTGATTGATTGTTCTCGAGCTTTCATGTTTCTTTTTTTTGTTTTGTATATTATAATATTGGTTTTTGTTTTATCATTTGATGTGTAATAAAGTACTAATAACTTTTCATTTATATTTGGTGTGAGTTTGGTTTGGGATTTATTAGGACTCTCTCTCTCTCTTTCCCTCTCATTTGTTTTATGAGTTTTGTTTTGGGTGACGTTTACGAGTTTGAAGTCTGAACCATTCTACATTGTTACAGAGTTTGTTAATTATATTCGTAAGACTCAGGAATTGTTTATTGTATATTTGTATACAACTTACTCTGAAATATTAATCATTTGGATTAGTCTACCGAAAAGAACACAAATCAATTGATAATGACTTTATCAATTTCTTGAACTAGCTCAATAATGTAGGTTTTTTTGCTTCTCTTTTCTTTGACAATGCAGGCTGCAAATACTTGGTCACCTTTTCGTGGGCTTATCTTATCTCATCTCAAGACTCAAATTATGAATCTCTTTTCAGATGATTTTTCTCTACGAAATAATAATATCAATGTCCAAAAGGAAGTCATCAGCATTGCATAAACCCCACCAAAAAACAACAACAACTACAACATGTAAAGTTATAAACTCAAAAAAACGATTTAAACGGGTATTCCCTTTTTGCATAATGTAAAGTTTTACAGATCATTCATCTTTGGTTCAAAGCTAGAAAAGGGGGACCCCAACCCCATGTCGGTACATTTTGTTGGGTCCCTTTCAAACCCCATGTAAAATCTCTATCAAACGAAGAAAATCTTAAAATCTTAAAAGTCAATTTGAAGCCAAGGAAAAAAAAAAAAAAAAAGACGCAGTATAATCCACAAATATATATAGATTCGAATATGGGCTTTCATTAAGGCCCAATAATATCAGCCCATAGAATTCCAAAAGGAGGCCATTGTGATATTTATACTTTTAAACACACTGTATCACGTACGTCAGCTCCCTTCGCCGGCGCTTTTAACCACCGTCAACCTCGCCGCCGGCCAGAGAAAAATGGCGTATCACCAACCGTACGATCCTTACTACGTCTACAATCCTCATTCTATTCCACCGCTGCTGTCGCAGTTCGCTGACGAGCCTGGGGCGATTAACACACTCTTCATCTCTGGCTTGCCTGACGACGTTAAGGCACGTGAGATCCACAATCTCTTCCGTCGTCGTCCCGGATTCGAGTCTTGTCAGCTCAAGTACACTGGACGTGGCGACCAGGTTTGTAATTCCTCACATTTTGAGTAAAGATGTATACTTTATGACTCTGTCGATGTAAAGGTACTTCCTTTTGTTGTGTGGGTGTTTGCAGGTTGTTGCATTTGCAACATTCTCGAGTCATGGATTCGCTATAGCTGCTATGAATGAGCTAAATGTGAGCTTCACTTTTGATCGAATTAGTGACTCAATGATAGTGATGTTGTTGTCTGTGTATAGAGTATAATGTATTTTGGTTGTGCTGAAACCTTTTTCCCAGGGTGTGAAATTTGATCCTCAAACAGGATCAACTCTACATATAGAACTAGCTAGATCAAACTCTAGAAGAAAAGAAAGGCCAGGTATATATATATACTTCAATCTGTTCTCGCTATTGAGTGAGTAAGCTATAGAACTCGATGAGTAAAAAACTGTCTGTGTGGACAGGAAGTGGGCCTTATGTCGTAATTGATAACAGAAACAAGGAATTATCTAAATCTCAGGATGACCAGAGTGATGAAGGTAATGTTCTGCTTACCTTGTACAATTCCTAATTTCTTAAATGTATGTTCATTGTTTCTGCTTGATATTTTGATACATCTAGGGGAAAGCGATCCTGATGAGGCACAGGAACCTGGTATTAGCAATTCTCCCAAGGAAAACAATAATACCAAAAGGTTGAAAAAGTGCATTTAGAAGCTTGGTTTTTTTATTCCTATGACGCAGAAGACTAATGCAAATATTTGTTTCCTTACTAAATTACAGCGAAGTGGAGTCTGATCAAGATAGTAAAGTACCATCTGCTAGTGTAAGTAATTCCAAATCTAATCTGTCAACCAGTTGCTATCTATAGTCCGTTGCAGATTAAAAACTATCAATTGTTATTTGTTACTGTGCGTTACTCCCATTTCGACTTGTTTATGTTTCAAAAGCTTTTTGCACATGTCTACAGGGGCATTTGGAAAAAGCATCTGAAGGAGGTTCTGGTCCTCGACCATGTTCGACCTTGTTTATAGCTAATCTAGGGCCTAATTGTACAGAAGATGAACTCAAACAAATCCTGTCTAGGTGACAAATAGTATGCAATGGCTTAAACATATAGCATTAGAATTTCTATATTTCTGACATATCATTGCTTTTGTAATTTCCGAAAACCGGTTGAACTGTGATCCCTTTGCCTACAGATATCCTGGTTTTAATATCCTAAAGATCCGAGCTAGAGGCGGAATGCCGGTTGCATTTGCTGATTTTGAGGTATAACCTGTTGATACATGCTTATGACTTTTGTCTTCGTAGTCTATATATATATCCTTACTCTCACCAACTACAGGAAATCGAACAAGCTACTTATGTCATGAATGATCTTCAAGGCAGTCTCTTATCGTCTTCAGACCGAGGCGGCATGCATATAGAGTGGGTTCTCTTGCGTTTTCTCGATTACTTCAAATTTCTCATTTTGCAAGATTGTCATACACTTATACTCATGATTGTTATAGCTTAAACCAATGTCACGCTCTGGTTCTTGTTTCTTCCAGATATGCAAGATCCAAGATGAGGAAACAGTAGAAGATTCTCATAAATAGTAAGCCTCAGTTCTCTTCTGAGAACGGGATTGAGAGATCATAAGCAAAGGAAGCTGTGATTGTTATTTTAAATCTCCACTTACTATTTGTTGTCATGAAGATGAATCTTCTATGCTGACACTTGGAAATATATGTGTATATATTATCTAAGCCAAGATTATTCAAAACCGGAGATTTACTATTAAGATCTCTAAAATCTTATGTTGGATATTTGTATGCACGCATAGGATTATAGAGAGAGAATCAAGTTCTTTATCTTGTCATGGTCCAGTGTCATTTAATCACTGCCCCACCAATGTCCTCGCCAATTTTGGGCTTTTCTTGTGTGTATATGTAATTTCTAATCTTTGTTCAATTTTAGAAAAAAATGTTAATTGGTGATGCGGGATAAGCAGAAAAGATACCCCAAGGACCCAATGCATCACTGGAGTGACAGGAAAGTCAGATTTTCATACCTGACTTCTCTCTCTCTCGTGCATCATTATTACATTGGCAACTTCCACTGTCGTGCGAGTAAGGAAAGCCCTCATTGTTTTGTTTTCTCCTGTTCCTCCTTCTATGCTCAACAATTCTTTGACAGTCCAAAACCAATAATTCAAATTCAAAAGAAGGAAAAGACCGCTTGTTCTTTTGTGCTATGAATAATTCCCTTCTACCAAAAACAATTTCAAATTTCTTGATAACATATTTAGCAACTGTTTTTTCCTTGCATCTTACCCGCTATACAAACAAAAATAACAAAAGAGTCAAAAAAGCTTTCTTTCCAGCTTTGGACCACATTACTGAAAACAGGGGACTTTTTACCCTATCAACTAAAACTTTTCATAAGACACTGTTATCTGATTTTACTCTCTTAATCTTAGTATTGCTTGTTATGGTTTAGTTCCAACCTCTGACCTCTTTCCCTCTCCCGTAAAGCTAATCTTGGCGTTTCAATAGACAGCCTTTCACTGAACCTATCCGACCCATCATTCGTTGGCTGACCGTTGTAATGATCCGTCCAGAACCTCCCGCTTCTGTTGCCTGCGTCTGAGCCTGGAGTTGATGCGTAGTTCCCATCCATTATCATATCTCCTTCCAGTATACGCAACACCTTCATTATTGACCAGACAATTTTTAGTATATTATCAGAAAGTTTAAATCATCCTGAGAATGACGACTGACTTCAAGGGTTACGTTTGATTACCTGAGACATGCGTGGCCTCAAATGTGGGTCTCTACGTATACACAACGAAGCTGCATGAAGCATACAAATTACCTCACTTTCTACAAAACGGTCCCCAAGCCTCGGATCGATAAGTTCGTCCACCGCATATTCTTCCAGTAGAGGACGTGCCTGAGATCACAAGCAACGAGCATCAGTACTATTACTTTGCTGAATAATCAAGATGTGAATTCATTACCCATTCAGTGAGGCATTGCTGGCCTTTCGGCATGGTAATATCAATGGCTTTACGGCCAGTGACTAGCTCAACTAAAACAACGCCGAACGAGTAGACATCGGCTTTTTCTGTGATCTGTCCGCTTTGAGCATATTCTGGAGCTAAATAGCTGCACACCCATAAAAGTACTTTCCTTTAGCAACAGAAAAAAATATCAAGTTTCAGGAAGAAAATGATAACTCTAGTTGATGTCTCACCCGAACGTTCCTATCACTCGTGTTTCTACACCCAGTTCCCCATCAGGCTGCCATCTCGCTAGACCAAAATCTCCGACCTGATAGAAATTGAAAAGCTGACTTAGGACCAAAGAGCATACGAAACAACATGTGTTGATGAATGAGAAAAAGCTCTGTATATACCAGTGGCTCATTATCATGAGTGATGAGGATATTGTTAGGACGCATGTCTCTGTGGACAATACAACCAACTCTGCATTCTTCGTGGAGATACCGTAGACCTCTTGCAGCTCCGACAGCAATTTTTTGCCGAGCTGGCCATTCCAGTGTTTCCCTTTGGCGACCTGGATAAGAGTTTGATACTGAGCTATAACATTCTCTACCACAAAGAGCTCAAACGGAAAATTTAGGCAAATTTACCGTATAGATGGGAGTCAAGTGAACCATTGCATATATATTCATAGACCAAGAGCCGTCTGCTATCTTCAATGCAGAAACCAATCAGCATAACGACGTTTCTGTGCTGAGCACAGCTGAGAACTTCCACTTCGGAGCAAAACTCTACATCTCCTTGAGAACTGGCCAGCTTGTGTTGCTTTACTGCAACTACCTGACCTTCTGGTAGCACACCCCGATGAACAGATCCATATCCACCCTCTGCCAAGAAGTTAGCCTGTGAAAACCCACCTGTTGCAAGCTCTAACTCGGCGTATGAAAACAGCCTTGGGGGTTTCCCAAATACTGGAGCCTTGTGCTGGCAGATGGAACAGAGAGGAGGCGGGCCAGGAGGAGCATTTCGAGAGAGTGATATTGCATCTCTTACGTTTCCACTAAACTCCAGATCCATCCTTCGACTAGACGACAACCCAGCCTCTACATCCAGTTTAGAGAATTTCTCAAGCAAAGCCTTTGTAGTGGATATTTGAGCCCTATCATCATTTTTCCATAGGCTTTCGTCGGCCTCCAGGGATGAATGGCGATGGGTGCCAATATATTCTGATATCCATGGCTGGAATCTCATACTCGTCGACGCTAATGATTGATTTTCGCTCTCTGTTTCAGAGCCGGAATCATCATTCTCCTTGATGACTAATGCTCCATCCTTCTTCATGTACCCGCTCATACCCAAAGTGAAAAAAGGTGAAGTTCCCGGGTCGGAGCTCGACACTGATGAAGTCCCGGCTTCTGTACTTGTGAATGGTGTCCCCAGCTCAGGGCTGCTAGTAG
Organism: Sisymbrium altissimum; assembly: GCA_900406495.1. Taxonomy (NCBI): domain Eukaryota; kingdom Viridiplantae; phylum Streptophyta; class Magnoliopsida; order Brassicales; family Brassicaceae; genus Sisymbrium; species Sisymbrium altissimum. The sequence continues at coordinate 16,488 of OVBI01000684.1, forward strand.
GAGTTACAGGTAGTCCTCTATCAGAATCTAACGATCCTTTTGTGTTCTTTGAGTGTTTTTCAGATGCTGCTTCTGGTCCGGTTGGTAAAGGAGACCCTTTCTCAGCGTCTTTCCTAGGCGATCCAACCAAATTTAAGCGCAGAACTTTTGCCTGAGAACGCTTCATCACCACAATGTTACACTGCAATTCATCCATACACCGTTTCTCTTCGTGCTTGAGGTGTCTGTAAAATAAACCACACAGCACCGTGATGTGAGTTGGTGAAAGTAAAAATATAACTATTCAATCCATCATTTAGAGATTTTACCTACATTATGTTCAAAAAACAAAAGGAAAAAAAATGATATATGGTGAAAGTAGATTATTACTTGTCTAGTACTACCCAGTTTGCTTGTGCTTTCTTCGACTCAGCAGCAACTGCTCCGCAGGGGGATCCAGAAACGATCTTAATCTTGACATTTATCTTCAAAACAATCACAAACAACAACAAATTAGAATGAGAACCATGTGATTCTTTGACGGGATCATCATAGCTAAACATGTCTGCCTAGAGATCAAACCTTATTCGGATCGTAGACATCATGAAGCTGGAGAATCATTTGGGAACAAGTGTCAGTAAGATCACTCTTTATCTCTGGTAGTGCTTCAGAGTGTGGTTTCCGGTGACCACTTGCACAATCCCCAGCAAACATTGGGAAACTCTTAGTGAAACCCCAAAGCTTTCTTCCTACACATTCATCAGAAAGTAAATGAGATAAGGATAAACAGAGAAAACTAAACATCAGAAGAGAGACAGCAAGATCAATCAACCTACAGACAAGATCAGAAAAAACACAAGAGACCAACAAAATCAACAAAAGCCGTGGCAAGAAACGTACCCGAGTTTTGAGAAGGGACAACAACAATGAGCGTAATGCAATCTCCAGGCTGAACAACATGAGTCAAAGCCCAAATCAAAGCTGTCTTTGGAATCTCCCTAGACGCTTTAACAGCGACGATAACCTTTTCAGCACCATCAGAAACTAGAGGCTTTTCCTGCTTCCCTCGCTTCTGTAGACGACTCATTTAAGATTCCCAAAAGCAGAGAGGAGGAAGAAGAGAAGAGTAAGAGAATGCAAGAACTTTCTCTTGACCCTCTTTTTTTTTGTTTGTCCTTATAAACACGATCCTCGGAGAAACTGTACTTCGTTGGAGGAGATATAGTAGGCTCACAAGATTCTGGAAGATACCATGAGATTTAGGTTTGCATTATTGAACTTGCCCCCACCAAGTTGGAAATCAAGACAAGAACCAAAGACTCTGTCCTCGACTAGTCATTCCAGTAAAGACCGACCTTGCAGATGAATACAAAACTCACAGACTTGACAACACCTTCTCTCTGCGCTTTTTCTCTTCCCCGTCCAATGAATCACATGAAACTCTTAAAAAAGACAGAACACAAACCCAAGACCAACAAGAGTCTGACTCCCCAACGGATTCAACTCCAAAATCTCCCAGGGAAAACAAAAAAGGTGCCTAATAATATAATAATTAGGTTGGGGGGGAAAAGCAAAAAGCGACCCAAATCGAAACCTATCCTCCTTTTTTGAAACTTCTTCCCTTTAGTCAAATCACTGAGTCAAAGCTTTATTACAGCCTCTTGATATTTTTTTTTTTGGATCTGACAAGAACAAACCACAACAACAAACGAACAAAAAGAGCGAAGAATAAGATCCTCTCCAGCAAACAAGACACGACGAGATCCTCCCTCAGAAAAAAGCTGTCCCCCAACTTCAAATTTTCAACCTGCAAAATTACACAAACGGGAGATTGTGATTTGAAGAATCAAAGAGAGGAAAAATCACAAATGGATGGAGATTAAAACCTCAAGTTCCTTCTAAAACGAAGAAGAAGAAGAAGAAAACGTTTTGACTGAAAGATTTAAAAAAAAACGAATTTCATGAGAATGAAAAGGAATTTCCGCAGCGATTCAACTAAGAACGGCCAATAGATAATATAAACCCAACAACACATTATATATTTAATTATTTATCACAAACGGCCAGACGAAGCTGAGTATAATAATGTTACCGAAAATAAAAGAAAATAAATTCACTTAGTTAGTAGCTAAGCCCTCTCATGAATTTCACCGCCATGAAAACGATTCAACATAACAAGTAAAAAAGATAGAGAGAGACGAGACGAGACGAGGAGAAGAACACAACAAATTTAGAGGAAAATGATATTACCACAAAGGCATTGATTTCGCCAATTGATTGTGTCTGTCTTCAAGCTTCTACTCTCCTTTCACAATCAACGCACGCCTTTCGTAAGACAGAATCCAATTGCTTCCTTTGCTGGGAGATAAAAGAAAAATAATAATGTGAAAAAATAAGCTGCTAGGGTTTTTGGTTTTTCCTCTCAAGCTATACTCTCACTCTCTCTACTTATGTGTGTTTGCTAGTTATGTTACTAGTAACAACAAAAACACTATCTTTCTAGTACTAATAATGAAGCTCTCTCTCTCCCTGCTTATTACTACTATTATCTATTGTGTCTTTTCCAATGCCTTGCTCACTTTTTTTTTTCTCATGATTTCATAAAAAAAATAATATGTTTTGGCTTTTTAAAAATTTAATAATGTTTTAATAATATGATCAAGTTTGAAACTTTGAATGATTTCAGCTAAAAGTTATTGTTAATCCAAACATTAATTGGTTATGATAACCAAGTGGGCTGGTTACTTTTCTTTAACATTGCTTTAGTTTTTTTATCAGTTCCTGGTTGACCAAACTTGCTGCATTTGCAGATATCAGATTTTAGCATTATTACAGAGATTAAATAATAAACACTAATCTCGAACCCAAAAAATTTGGTGAAAAACTCTAGAATTTGAAAGTTCCCTAATTGTTTCAAATATATGTTGGTTTATTATATCAAACTGGTTAGATGATTGTTCCTTTGATTCTGTCTGGTTTAAGATTATCTAGTCTTTTAAATATTGTTACACAGGCCGTTGTATTTGGACTTTGGAGTGAGATTGTCCCGTTAAGTTTAGCCTTTGGGAAGCCTTTACTGGTCCCAAATGAAGGGAATACCATCTGAAAAGTGAAGATTCAAATTTGTGACTAATAATAAAATTAACTTTACCTTTTTTTTTTGTAAAACTAATCTTGCATAAATAAAAAACTGGTTCATGTGATGTGAGTAAAAAATTAAAAAAAAAACGAAAATAGTATAAACTTAAAATATAAAAAGAAAGAGATCAGTAACATTAAAAAATGCAATTTCATGGAAATCTGCTCATAATAAATTGAATTTGAGATTGCTTAGTTCGAAAATTGCTTGAAATGAAAGATAACCATTTTTGTTCTTTATCCTTTTTCTCCTTTATCAGAAGTTAGTGTATAGAATATACATATAAGTATAACAACTCTTTAGTTTGAATTTAAATTTTGTAGCTTTCTGACCATATTTTAGATCTCCTAAATACCCTCTCGATGACAGACCTTGGGAAACGAATCGACGTCGTTATATATGACAAATTTGAATCAAACGCAGTCTCCATCTCTAAACGTGGTTTTCTAAACAAGTACGTACTCACAGCCGACACGTCTGATTAAAATATTGAAAGTATGAGTAAATAATAGAACTAAAATTACGTTGATCTTAAGACACGATAGTATATTGTTTACGAACCGTTCAAAACTAAACGAGGCAGCATCTCTTCTTAAAAACAAAATTATTTCTTTGATAAATTAAAATAGAAAAGAAAACCGTAGTTGGCTTTGCGTGAGTTCAAATAATTAAATCGGATCGGATTATATAGGAAAAGGAAGTTAATTAAAATTCATGCTAATGTGTAAGAGACAAAATAAAAAGGAAATGGTCCAAAATGTGTAAGTATAGAACAGAGCACAATCACAGGTAGTTCAGGCTCGGGTGTCATGTAGTAAACCATCGTGGGTCCGTCCAACCCGAACCATCCCTCTAATCATTATCTTCCTAATTTCACCATTTTTACTCTTTTCCTTATTACAAAATTTTCAAAATATATTAAAAATTCTACAGATCGTGTGGTCCTCTACTACACAATTTCCACGACGCATGATCCCACGATATCTGTGGATCAAATTTTTAAAAGTTTGGTTATAATTGATTGTTCTAATGATTTGTGGGAACATGTTAAATACCCTTTAGGACTCCAAATGCTTTTGAGGAGATATTTCAATAGTTCGTAGTTAGAACCTGATTAGTGTATTGACTGGCGAGAGGATTAGTTTCGTTAAGCGTTCGTATATTTTTGCATGTGGATCCCAGAGACGTTCTTTGATGTTAGCTCTGTCACCGTCACGGGACACATCATCAACGGCGGCCAATGCCGTCACTGCTGCAATCAGTCTCCTCCTGTTACATTACCACCCACATATTACTAGTATATTTTTAATGGTTTTTGGTCAACAACTATAGCAATATTGTATACTAATATTAAAACGAATATAGACGTTATTGTATAAGTCACGAATTAAGCTTTGTTAAGACTTAAGAAGGAGAAAGTAGTCTCTACAGAAATGACAACGTTAAGTGGCGGTTTTTTAGCTGGGGGTAGGTGCCGGCATGAGCATGTATGATGTACGCAAAGACAATTAACTTTATTAATCTCGTGTTAATAAATAATAATTAGTCGCCGGTGATTACTCAACTTTCATAGAGTAAAAACAGAAGGTTTATACTTTTTTAAGTGGTAAACAAACACATTCAAAATTGTTGATTAGATTACAGAACAATGTCTATTTATCCCACTTTTCAAAGCGGTACATTGTCTCCTATTCTTGGAGTCCTTGACTTCATTATTAATATAGAATTAAGTAACCAAGTTTGATAGTTTGTGACTGTCTCTAATGACATCAACTTTTTGCCATATGGTTTAATTTAATAAAGTGCATCGTGCGGGGCATTTTTCATTAACAAATCAGATGCACGTCTTGATAGGACATTGTTTGGTCGTATTCGTTATTATATTGTATGTATACTTAATTAATCGGTCGTACATCGGTGGTTTAGAGACAATGACCCTAAATTTAATCGTTTGGCTCGTAACCGATGTTATAGCAGATTGCTAGCGACCCATCAGTAGTATTTGGATACTAAACTATAAGTATCTTAAATTTACAAAGTATAGTTGGGTAAAACAATTATATATTCATTATTGTGGTATTATTTGGTCCGACTTATCCAATAGTTTCACACGAATTTGCGGAAAATTACCATGGAAATAGCATTTGCACTTCTGAACTGGATGGAGTTACCGTTTGCGTTTTTCAAAAACATGCCAAGTCTCTTTGTTTTTGTCTTTTGCTTCAGTGATCTTTTTTTTCTCCCGTTTTAAAACATTTTTGCAAAGAACATTGTGTTTTATGTTTTTTTTGTTGCTGTTGTTGCAAAACACAAAATATAAATAATCAGTAAACTAGTACTCAATTCGTATCACTAAGCTCAAAAAAAAAAGAGCAGTNAAAACCCCCTTTTCCCCCCCCCCCCCCCCCCCCCACCAAACTAATTAACCATTTAATATATCTTTCGCTAGTCCCATTTACATATTTAACACAGTAAGAAAACAAATTAAACTGTTAAAGCCAAAATTTACAAGAATATATATTTTTTTAGAAATTAAGAAGCTTATTTATTTTTGCAACCCACAGAAACACTCAGGCAATGTAGATTATGTAACTGTGTGTTTTCACTTTTCATAATGACACTGGTACAATGAATTGTCTCTTCCGTCATTAAAACTGTGTTTTTTTTCTTCCGAGGTTGCGTATTAATTTTACTAATGGGTTTCTTCAATTCCGAGGAAATTTTGCATTAAATCTCTTCAGAACGGTAACATACATTTATTATCATTTTGAGTAAAAACCAATAAATAAATGTAAGTGTAGACTGTGTAGTTAATTTTTGTACCAGGTACTTCCACAATTAATTTTCCAGTCGTCATAAACTAAGGGCAACGAAATCTACTTAACCAATTTACATTAAAAGAATAGAACACGTATTTAGACAACATAATTTTTTTTAAAAGAGAGTAAAATATAAAACAACCATTTTTAATAATAAGATGGTTGACACACACAAACACGTTAACGTGGCCAAATGTATAGATCATGATGTACAACTACTGTAGGAACAATGAAAAAATGGGGGTCCACTACATGCCATTTTCGAGCTTCTTCTTGCTGCAACTACTTTTTTTCTTAGCCATGCAGGTCCAAAGTGTACAACTATTAGCATGAAAAAGGTATCTTATTCAACAATCATTACAATTATACTTTCAACTTCCGCGCATTATAATAATTACACTTTACAAGTACCTGCATAAACACACCTGGTCCAATCATTATATACTATCTATGCGTGTAGGCGCATGAACACACATGATTATAAATCCTATGTTTAAACCAAAGCGACCGAGTTTTAACCATTGTTATTTTGCTTTAGTTTTATTACCTTGTGAATGGTGGTATATCATAATAATAGAAAGAGAATGACCGTAAGATGGATAAGGTTTAAGATCTTTATGTTTGATTGATCCCAGAATCTGTATCAAAAAATAAATGACATGTGAGTAGAGAGAGATGGGGAAAGGCCATGTGAGATATAATATGAATCGAGGCGAAATGTCAATTTTCTCATAATGTGATGAAATGAAGAGACAATGACCCTACATTATTAAATTTGCATGTTCTCTTTATCTTCGACATTAATCTACAACATTTGGTTATGTCAATCGTGACATGTTACATATCTTTTTTTTCATTTATCATCCACAACTGTACTCTTTACCACTAATTAATATCTATCTTCCCGCGGTTTAGTATTAACTAATAACCCAATGGGCCTAACTGATTTATATTCTTCAAGGCCCATGTTTACCATAACCGTTTTTTCTTTCCTGCAATCGTCCATCGCGGGTTCGAAAACCGCGAAGAACGCGAGTCCCTTCCGTTTCGAAAGATTCACCGGCGGATATCTCCGATCAATTTGGCGAGCATGCGTTTGTTGTTTTAATTCCAAAATCCTCGGAGGTGGTGAACTCGATTGCTGCTATATATATATATATTGTTAGACGAAACTCGGGAGCGGAACAATGATTGGATTAGGGTTAAAAGGCTTCCAAGAAAACGAATAAACGGATCGTCGATTTGGTGAAGAATCTAACGGAAATGGATGCTCCGAGGAGGACGTTGAGGAGAAAAGCGAGTAGGAAGAACTACGATGAGAACGCGATGGATGAACTGATTGAGAAGCAATTAGGAGGAAGTTCGAAGAAGAAGTTCAGGACGAAGCAACAATTGGAGAAGGAAACTGAGACGGAGGCTCTGATTGCGTTATCCGTAGGCTTCCCAATCGACGAATTGCTTGAGGAAGAGATTCGAGCTGGTGTGGTAAGAGAATTAGGCGGGAAAGAGCAGAACGATTACATAGTTGTTAGAAATCATATAGTTGCTAGGTGGAGGAGTAATGTTCGGATTTGGTTACTTAAAGATCAGATTAGAGAATCTGTGAGTAGTGAGTTTGAGCATTTGATTTCAGCTGCCTATGATTTTCTCTTGTTTAATGGTTACATTAACTTTGGGGTCTCTCCGTTGTTTGCACCTTATATTCCTGAAGATGGTACGGAAGGATCAGTTATAGTTGTTGGTGCTGGACTTGCTGGTTTGGCTGCTGCAAGACAGCTCTTGTCGTTTGGGTTTAAGGTGATGGTCTTAGAAGCTAGGAGTCGTCCTGGTGGGAGAGTCTATACGCAGAAAATGGGAGGTAAGGATAGATTTGCAGCTGTTGAACTTGGTGGTAGTGTGATCACGGGTCTACATGCGAACCCACTTGGTGTTCTTGCGAGGCAGCTTTCTATTCCTCTTCACAAGGTTAGAGACCACTGTCCTTTGTATAACTCAGAGGGAGCGGTTGTTGATAAGGTAGTTGATTCCACTGTTGAGTTTGGGTTTAATAAACTGCTCGATAAGGTCACTGAAGTGAGGGAGATGATGGATGGGGCAGCTAGTAAGATCTCTTTGGGTGAAGTCTTGGAGACTCTCAGGGTACTCTACGGTGTAGCTAAGGATTCAGAGGAAAGAAAACTTTTTGACTGGCATCTTGCTAACTTGGAATATGCTAACGCTGGGTGTCTTTCGGATCTTTCAGCTGCTTATTGGGATCAGGATGATCCATACGAAATGGGTGGGGATCATTGTTTCCTTGCTGGTGGAAACTGGAGACTTATAAATGCATTAGCTGAAGGTTTACCTATTCTATATGGGAAAAAAGTTGATGCTATCAAGTATGGAGAACAAGGAGTTGAAGTCATTTCCGGCAGCCAGATATTTCAAGCAGACATGATTCTTTGCACCGTGCCGCTCGGGGTCTTGAAGAAAAGATGTATCAAGTTTGAGCCAGAGTTACCGAGAAGAAAACAAGCTGCCATTGACAGGTTGGGTTTTGGTCTTCTGAACAAAGTCGCCATGCTTTTCCCGTCTGTCTTTTGGGGTGACGATTTGGACACATTTGGATGCCTCGGCGAAAGGAGCATCGACCGAGGAGAATTCTTTCTGTTTTATGCATACCATACAGTCTCTGGTGGCCCTGCCTTGGTTGCCTTAGTTGCTGGAGAAGCTGCTCAGAGATTTGAGTGCACAGAACCATCTGCTTTACTTCACCGTGTTATGAAAAAACTCAGAGGTAATATTTGATAACGTCAAAATTAAATGCACCTTTTGCTGCTTCCAAATTCTCACTGTGACAATGTTTTTTGACTGACATATTTGCAGGTATATATGGTCCTAAAGGTGTTGTTGTGCCTGACCCAATACAGACTATTTGCACTCGATGGGGAAGCGATCCTCTGTCATATGGGTCATATTCTCATGTAAGGGTTGGTTCATCGGGCGTGGACTACGACATTCTAGCTGAAAGTGTAAATAACCGACTATTCTTTGCTGGTGAGGCCACGACAAGGCAACATCCAGCCACAATGCACGGGGCCTACTTAAGCGGTTTAAGAGAAGCGTCGCGGATTCAACACGTTGTGAACGTTTCTCGCAGTAACCCAAAGAAACCTGTTCAAAGATATAATGGAGTTAACAACGACGTTCTTGAAGATCTGTTCAAAAGACCCGACATTGCATCTGGGAAGCTGTCATTTGTCTTCAACCCATCAACCGACGATCCGAAATCATTTGGATTAGTCAGAGTTTGTTTTGATAGCTTTGAAGACGATCCAACGAATCGTCTTCAGCTTTACAGTATTCTTTCACGGGAGAAAGCTCAGAAGCTTCAAGAATTGGGAGAAAGCAGTAAGGAAAGCAAATTGGCCTATCTGATCACTACCCTCGGATTAAAGCTGATGGGTGCCAACTCAGTAGTAGACACATGTGGTGCGTTGATCAGTGTGATAGCTAACGCACGCAAAGGCAGAAGTAGGACCCGTGTCGTTGCACGGCAATAGCCAATTCTTCCCTTAAACCACCAACTGCTCCCAAAAGGTTTCGGTTTCTTCTTTTCTTAATCAGTATTTTGTGACTCATCAAGAGAGAGGTTCAGATTCTTGACTAANCCCCCCCCCATCACATAGTTTCTGATTTGACTTTATTCGTTTGTCATTTTTGGGGCCTTTTTTAAAAAAACGGTTTTTGAAACTGCGCATTGTATACAAACAATGATATAGAGAATCAATGTTTCCTGGCAAAATAGCAATTCTCTTCAACTTTATAATCTTTTTCTGAGTATGTTTTTGAATTTGTGGTTAACCCTTAGATACTCTTGCGCCATCGTTTGGTTTTCTACAAGCTTTCCCTGCTTTCTAAGAAATTTTCCCTTTTCACACAATAAGATCCCAATTTTGGTGTCACAGACCGAAGATCACTGCTTCAACTAGGTCTTAGGCATTTATAACTGAACCGAAGCTTCAATCCGAATCTTATAAAAAAAATTTTTAAACCGGATCTAAAACAGTTATTAAATAGAATTTAGAATCAGATATTTTAGATTTTGAGATTTTGACTAATATTTGAACCGAACTAAAATCCGAATGAATATCCCAAAAAACTCATAATTAATAATTATTATTTAATATATATAATTTAAATATTTTTAAAATTCAATTTTATTATTAATTTTATTTTACAAAATCTTATATTATTAATTGAATAATATTTAAATATATAAATAATTATGTTTTATTTAAAAAAACTAAAAAATTAAATATTTCGTGCCATTCTAAAAGGACAATTAACCAAAAAATCAGAAGTACTTGGTAACTAAAAATATCTTCTCTTGATATAAAATTCAGTAGCAGTTTTTGAGGGAAATGTGTAGCTAAACAGGTGATTATGCCTCGCTACTTCACAATTGAAGAGGAGAAACAGCAGCACAATCAGCAGTTTTTACTTCACAATTCAACTGAAAGAAAACGAAAAAACACAACAGAGCCTTAGAGGCCAGCGAGTTGGATAAGGAATAGGAACAGAGACTTAGAAGCATCTTTCTCTCGTCCTTCAACATTTTTACTAACAAGTTTTTAAGATACAGTTCGGCCATAACTTAACGATGCGAGGTAGAGATTCTTTCCCCATTTTTCCTGCACAACGAAAGGTAAAACAATACACAAGGTCTCAGGTATTGTTCATGGGAAGACGGAAAAAAATCTCTTGAGATTTCAGTAATCTTTAATCTACTCACCTTGACATGTGTGCTGGGGAATTGAGAGGTACGCAATGTCTCTTGTGTCTCATCGACCAGTCTACGCCGTGGGATGCTTAGAATTAGAGCGGCTTGATCGGTTGTTGCCGCTGTTGATGTAATTCTGAATCCACCATCCCAACGCCTGTGGATGCCTTCGCTCGGATACAGAAAATCCAGTTCAACCACCTGCAGAGAAAGATAGATTGTAGCGTTTATAAATCAGAAATCAAAACGATAAATCCAAGAATTGAACTTCAAGAGGAAGAAGAAGTCATCTCATGAAGACAAAAGTCTAACCTGTTCACTATAGCCAGAATTGCGGGACATAACAACACCCCATCTACTTCCAGCTGTTGCCATTGAGGTTACATGGAAGCCTTCTCTCCACTTCTTGTTTATCCACTTGAATGGGAATGAATCGCTTACTTTGTAAGACTGCTGTGTATACTGCGTACCTTCAAAACCCAATTTAAAATAACACTTAGAATAAGCCATATATGGTTTTTGGTGCTAAAAAGCTAGCCATAGTTATTGGCATACATCCACAATTTCGGAGACTAGTTAATATACCATTTATGAAGAAAGCATATAAAAGTATTCATGAAAGCAGCAAAAGTGTATATACCTTTTGACATGACAACTAGGGAGCTTCCATTGTTTGCACCAGCAATAGAACTTATGTAGTAATTCTTCTCCCACTGTTCCATTATCCATTCCTGAAACAGAACAGAGTTTTCTCGTACATAAGATCATCATCACAGAACACAGAGCTGAGGATATTAAGAGAAACATTGGATCAACCTTATGCAAGAAGACAGGAGATAGTTCGTAGACTTGGTTTGTGAAGCCAGTTCCAGCATCCATTATTAATGCCCATAGATTCGAACATGATGATACACAGCTTATTAACAAACCATCTGCGATACCTCTCTCAATATGCTGTGCCAGCCTTATATCAGCCACATTATAATGATACCTAGTTGTACAATTTGATTGTTAGTCAAATTTTTCCACTGTAGACACTTTGAAACCAAGAATCAAAGTTCTATCTATCCAAGAAAACACTTTAGACACATTGAAGTCAGAGACTCTGACTTCCCACTGGAGGTGGACAGATCAAAACATGTTTACGGTTAACCGACGGTAAAGTCAGAAACTTTGACTTCCCACTGGAGGTGGACAGATCAAAACATGTTTACGGTTAACCGACGGTATAATTAACCGTGAACTTTTTTTACCTCTGCTTCATTGGTTGCCTGGCATTGTAAATCGATATCCATTGCGTTGCAGGGACTCCTAGACGGACCTTTTTCCTAGGGGCATCTTCTTCTTCTTCCCCAATGCTTAACCTACCTCGCTTCTGTCCAACTTGAAAAATGATCTAGCACAAAATAACAAATACAAGACGTCAAACAACAACTCCAACTACTTAATAGGAAAGAAAGGCAAAGATGTATAGCATGAAAACGTCACCTTTTGAGCACCCTCTGTGTTTATAGGCCTAATTGCCGGATTTTCCCCCAAGAGGTCTTGAAACAGAGATACTAACTTCCCATAGTTGGGTTCCTCGTCAAATTTCATATTTACCACGATCTCAAGAAATTGCTTGAAAGGAGGGGGACAGAAACAACAAAGCATATCCGGCGATGTTGCCATCTTCTTTTTACAAACGAGGAATGACTTGTTATCTCCCTGAAAATTGAGTAAGAGAAATGATTAGCAGAGAAAGAAGCATGCTAACAACATCATTCTACAAAAGAAAAAAAGATAGTTCTGCAGTACCTGATATCCTTGCCATGGCAATCTACCTCGGTGAAGGAAGATCAGTGTATATGCCAATGATTCGAGATCATCCCTTCTGCTAGCAGTTCTCCCCAAGTGAGCATGTGCACTTGCGTATCTAACGGTCCCCCTACGAAAATTAAGGAGAGAAAGATTCAAGAGAAGAGTAAGAGTGAATGTTAACATCAGAATTAGGTAACGGTTGGAAAATTATTACCTAAACATATCGGGACGTTGATCATATTCAACATGTTGTCCGCTTCCACCTTCTCTCCACTTTGTTGCTGAAAAAATGGTTAAAAAGATGAAAAAGGTAAAATAAGCACCTAACAAAAATCATAGAGAGAATGAAATCAACCAACCTAGTCCCAAATCAACAAGAAACAGCTTTTTTTCTTGAGACGTTGAAGGCTGGCCGAGTAAGAAATTTTCTGGCTTAACATCTCCATGCACATAACTGAAACCGAAGCAAATCGTGACTTGTTAGGCTCAAACAGATGTAAGAAGGAACCTCAGTCTACCTTAGACAAATACAAAAACATAAAAAAGTTCAAGTACAAACCCTTTTGCATGCATCTTTTCAAGGATGGACAGTGATTCCACTGCAATGCAAGCTACCATTTCCGAGGACATTCTGCTAAGATAAGGGGGAAAGAATTGTTAGGACAGTTAAATTCCAATCAGTACTGGATTTTTCAAAGCTAAGTGTTTACTTAGTATTGATTTATGTACCACTACTTATCATTTATAAAAACAAGAGCAACACCACATTTTATGTCGCATTCGGAAAGTAACTAAATAAATTTCGGAAAACTACATTAGTTATTAATGAAGAGACAAGAACTCTCAAAGTTTGTGTAACGGAGACTCACGCTTGACCTGAAGTATTCCATATATCCCATAAGCTCGGCCCGAGCATGTCCATAACCTGGAGCAAAAAAAAAAAAGGCATTTACTACCAATGATACTGACAGGAGTTAGAGCACAAAGGAGAAAAGAGAAGGTAGGGATCCAGTACCATAACATAATAGTCTCCTTGTCTCCCTTTGAAATGCACTCTAGGGACTCCATGGCTGCCACCCAACGTGCTGATCACAATAAAATAATATGTTAACTCGACATACTGATCAAGGGACTAAAATGTCTGGATTTTTTTATATAAGAACAGTAAGAAAGACGAGAGAACGAAGACCCACTTATAGACTTGCCACTCATGTGGAGGACCATAGTTGCAACCCTTGCTGCTTCGATGCTCGAACTTTAGAGCAACCTATAAAAGAAATTGAAGAAAATGTTAACACAATTACGCTAATCACAAGAGGATCCGTAAATGAGAGTGAGTTAGAAACATGATTACCTCCAAGATGCTAGCTCCTGCACTACGTTCATTACCACCACTAATACGACGTCCGACGAATACTTGTCCAAAACCACCTTTCCCCAGCTTTCTCTCAACCTTATATAGTGGTGATCCTCCAACTTGCACCTGATAAAGACACAGACTTGTTAAGTGAAAAAACAATGCATAAAGTGATGGTCTTTGAGCAGGAAAAACAATCATACCCTCTCAGGGAAAGGAGCAGTATTTCCTTCTTCTTCCTGTGCAGCCGCCTTGTTAGAGCCACCACTATCGTTACCAATTGCCATAACTTTCTTGTCTTCTTCAGCGACTACTACTACCTCTTTGCCCTTGTTTTTACCGATACCGCTATCCTTGGCAACTACAGTCACGGGATTCTCCTCAAGGGTTACCTTATCTTCCTCCTTCAACTTCCTCGCCGCTAATCTCGTCCTCGGCCTCTCGGCGGCTTCGACGGCAACCGCTTTCCGGGTTTTGCCGGTAGTCTTCCTCTGTTTCTTGTCTGTAGGCTGTTGCGCGAGCTGATTCAAAGCTACAGCGTCAGTAACACGGCCACGGCGGACTCCACGGCGAAGCTCCGGCATAGCTCAAACCCCATGCAATCGAGACGGGACAACAAGAGCCCGATCATTATAGTCCTCCCAAAACGACGGTCTGGCTCATGTCGGATTTGGTTAGCGATTTGAGATATATAACCAGAGATCGATTTTTCGATGAGAATGTTTTTTTCGATTTTGGGCGATTTAGGGTTCGGTTTGCGATGGAAGAAGAAAGAATAAGGTATGGATGAAATCCCCCAAATTAGAGAGAGAGAGACGCGATGGAAAAAAGGCGCTATTTATTCCACCTCATCTTTTATTTTACCACTCCTCTCTCTCTCTCTTCTTTCTTTCTGAAACAAACCATTTTATGTTTAAGTAATTACTATAATTGGACAACGAATATAAATAAAATAATAATAATGCGAGTGAATATATAAATAACGCAAACGTCCGTCGCCTGACCTGCGATTAATTCAAACAACCGTTCACGTTTTTTTGTTAAGAAATAAAAAAATGTGATTATTTTTCTTACTATGAATATATATTTACTATTCTGGGTATTTTTTCCCCCATTTTTTTAACAAAAATATATTCATGACGAAAAGGAGAAGGTCTCTCTATCAGATTTCTTCTCAGACAACAAAATATTTATGTTGTAAGGTTTGATTAGCTAGTAATTGGGCTAATCATTCTATTTGTTTAATATCACAAACCCAAATAATGTGTAATCAATTGATGAGTTTTCAAATCATTTAACACGGAATATAGGCCTTTTGTGCCACTTATTTTGACCCCAATGGTCTGTTTCATGTAGAAACGACGACTTTTTAAAAAACATTTGTAGATGAAATCAAACAACTACGATATTATTAGTTACGTTTTTTTTTTTTGTTGAAAGACGATAACAACCCTCACAACATGACATGCAACAAACCCAAACAACAACACTCGTTAAATGCAAATGTTACTTAACTTCGAGTAATGAAATCACAAAACAAACACAATTACATCAGTAGTGCAAGACGTAACAGTTGTACTCAGCTGTGGAATCACCGGACTTGGAATCGAAGAAAATGGTCCGAACCTCGACATAACCTCTTGCGAAGCGGAAAGTTCCACTTCCTCCGACCACCGGCATTTCCCTAACCTTGGAGAACACCGTGTTCCGACCAAGAACTGCGATCGTACTCCCATTGTACTTGCCAGTCTTAAAAGCGAGATTCATCACCATCAAGTAGCCAATTTCTCCTTGGGCTGCTCCGGCGTAAATCCCTTGGGCCTGGCCCACTACGCTCGAATTCCTCGACGCATCTGATGTTAGTGCATCGTCCATCATGGTGATCGATCCGAAAGTGGAAGAATTCAAGACCGGTTGTTGAATCATGACCGAGCTAGGGTTTCGCCCTTTTACAGAGTTGTGCCAATAGAATCGGAGATGGGTGAGTTTCTCCTTTTTGTGGAGGCTGAGTGGTTTTTGGTTCATGGTTCCAGCAAAGTCACCGTCTCCCGCGGAAGAAAGGGCGGCGAGGAGGAGGATTTGTGCGGCCAGGATAAGGATGAGCTTTGTCATGTTTGTATATAGATGAAGTTTTGCGTTGTGTTTAACGAGGGTGTGTGTGTGTATATATAGCAAAAGAAGGCATCTGACGTTGAGTGAGTAAGAAAAAAAAAAAGCGAATGATATGTAAGATTTTTTTTTATCCTATGGAAAAAAATATACTCGTATATGCGATTAATTAGTGGTCGTTTACTTTTAGAGGTGGTTATGTAGGTTTGTTGGAGTGCTAGTTTCATACTTGCATAGTTTGATAATTAGCACTTGTATATAAACACTCATTTGTAATTTTGGACATTCGTTAACTAACGAGAAAGCACACTTTACGCGTATCTCTCTCTCTCGAGCTTTAATGTCCCTTGGACTGTTGGACACTTGCGATTAGACGTTAGAATCAAAATAATTGAGATTTGTTGGATTGTTGGGGTGACCTCACGTGCATGGCTCAATAGAGGCGGGGGAAAAGGATACGGGGGCTATTGATTTGTCAATTTTATAATATCGAACAAATGTATATAAGTTTGATAGAA
>OVBI01000684.1:33002-58182 GCA_900406495.1 Sisymbrium altissimum
TTGATGGAATGTGTATGTGTATAATTGTAAATACATGAACATTATGGCAATTTCCTGAACAAGAAAAGTGGTCTACACATTTGCTTTTATAAATCAAATAATGAAAAAGAAAAAGTGCGCCCCAGTTCAATAATGTTAGAATTGATTGATCCAGGGTGGTAAATTATATTTATCATGCATCTAAAGTTATATAATTATACTAATTTACTTTACAATGACCGGATTGCTATCTTTAGAATTTCTATATAAATATCTTTTGCCATAGCAATGAGGCTTTTTTCGTGTTCACCACATCCCTTTTAGTATCGTAGTCGGGTCGAAGATAGAAGTAGACATCATTTAATACCTTATCAAGGTCCAGTAAGATATAATCATCAATCTTTTGATGCTATGGATGATCATAGTTCACCTTTTTCTTGTCCCTTTCCTTGAAATAGTATTTTCCTCAGCCAGTGACAGCCACACATTTCTCGAGTCCATAAGACCTCTTTTTTTTTTTCTTTTTTTTGTTTGTCACAGCCATAAGACCTCTATATTTCTATTTTCGAGAAGTAGGCCTACTCACCAAAAAGAAAGCTAGCGTTTTGGAATCCAGAACAAAAGCACCAGGAATCCACACAATCTATATATTACTAAATAACCCGGTCGAACGCATTCTCAAACGAATAAGACAGTGAGGTACGTACCATAATTTTCTCTAAGAGTCCGATTGTTTGACATGTATATAAGGAGGGGAGGGAGATAATTTTTTTTAAATTCATCTATTTACTTATTAATCAAGTAGAATGAAAAAAAAACTTGTATGGGAATATTTTTCCATTTTTTATGGATATTGGGAAATTTTTTCAACTAATCAAATGGTGGAAGAAAATTTTCCCCTCCATTCCCTATTTTTCTTTTCCTCTCAATCCTTTTCTTTTTAATTCTTCTCAATTACTCTATTATTAACCAATCAAACCCTAAATTCCTCAAGGCACCTCATAAATTATAATATATAGAAAAGTAAACTAATACGACGAATTTAAGTTTCTCTAAGCATGATTTCTTTCTTTGAACTTCATATTGAACATTTTCGTTTTCGAAGAATTTTATCTTTACTTACCAAAAAAAAAGGGGATTTTTCTCTCGACTTTTTCACTCTGTTATGGGTGGTGGTACCTTTGAGCAGAGTGTTAACCCCTTTTTATGAGACCACGAGATAAAAACATATATTAAAAGTTGCTTTTATATTTCTTACTTTATTGTATATCGTACATGCATGTGCAATGTATGCTCTTTTACATGATCTGCGATATAATAACAACAATTTTGGTAAGTTATAGAATCCAAAACAGTTTTAATTAAATATATTATTAAGGTTTATTTTTAAAATATAAAGGAAAATGACCCAAAATTGTTTGTTATTGTTCACCCGCCCTAGAACACTGTACAATGTCTATCCATTAAATTTACGCAAATAGTTCTTTCTATCTATAATCGAACTATATACTTATAGATCAAATTTCGGTCCAAACCGTTACTATATATGTATCAATGTATGTAAGCTAAAAACGTCATCAAGTTTAGCAAAGGACAAAATCAATGCTAGAAGCCTAGAACGATCATCTCAGCACAGTAACATCAGTCAACAGATTAGTAAACATCCGTTTTAATCTTTTGGCACATGTTAGGTCATTGAAGTATAGATCAATCTGCAGACAAAGCGAAGTTGTCATTAGGCCTTTGGGAAGAAGCTGGCATTTGCCGTGTACATAGTCAATAGGCTTTGATTTTTTTCTTTAGATACGAAAGCTCTGGCTTATATCCCTGTTACGCCCTTCTCTTTCGACTTTCAAATTTTAGTACTTGTAGGGTGCGTTTGATTTTTTGTTTAGGTAGCATGGCTTAGACATATAATCTTAATTAAGCCAATCGATGTAGCTTGAATGTTTGAATACCGCTAGGCCAAAGATAAAGCTCAATCATACCAAACTGTAGTGTGAGATACTGAGATGTCCAATACTTAAGATGCCATTGACGATTTTTAAGTATCAGAACATCACGTCAACAACAACAAAAAAAGTATCGAATTGAAAAAGACATAAAATGCCCCCGCAACAATCATCCATCCCTCAAACCGACACACCAAACAAGCAATTTAAATAAACATTAAAAAAAAGAGAGAGACATACAAGCATCATATCGTCAATAATGCAAGACGTAACAGCTGTACTCAACAGTAGCATCTCCTGTCTTTAGATCGAACCACATAGTCCTAGCCTCGACATAACCTCTAGCAAACCGGAAGACTCCACTTCCTCCAATCACGGGCATCTCTCTAACCTTCGTCAACACCTCGTTTCGACCAAGAATCGAGATCGTACTTCCGTTATACTTACCCGTCTTGAACGCAAAGTTCATCACCATAAGCGCAGACGAATCGTGCAGGCCCACAGCTGCGTACATCCCTTGGGCCTGGCCTACCAAAGTCGAGTTTACCGAGACTTCCGTAGTTAATTGGTTATCGATCACAGTGACCGCTCCGAAGAAGGATGAGTTGGAGAGAGGAGGTCTGAGCACGACCGAGCTAGGGTTTGGGCCGCTTTGAATATCATGCCAGTAGACACGGAAAAAAGTGAGTTTCTCTTTACGGAGTCCGATGAGTTTCCGGTCGATGGTTTTCGCAAAATGGTCGCCTTTTCCGGCGGAGATAACGGCTGTGAGAAGGAGGATTTGGGAGGCGATGATAAGGATGAGATTTGCCATGTTTTAACGGCTGTGGTATGAGATTGATTTCTCGTTGATATATGGTGTGTATATGTATTGACTTTATAGTAGAAGACGACGTTGTCTTATAGGCGTCAAGAAAGAAAGAAAAGGAAGACGATGGCTTATGTATGATTATTCTATTTACCACAAAAAGATGGGCGGAATTAAGTTTTGAGTTATATTTGAATATTTGAATTTTTATCTGCGCCATAAGTCGTATTCGATAACCGGGGAAAAAGGAAAAAGAAAAAGATGAGCTGAAGCAGCCTAATTTTTATTTTTATCTGGTTAAATGATATATTCCATGTGATTATTTTCCGAGGACATAATGAACCTTAATATTCTTATTTTTCTCTCCACCAAAAAGCAAAAACACTATAGCTTTGCTTCTTGATCTTTTAAGAATATGTAATCAATAATTTAATTTATTTCAGTCTGTTTTCCTTTTTTGCATTTTAGGTATTTCTGAACTATAACTAGTTTTGATTTTTCATATATCAAATAGAAAATTACTTTTATTAAATTAATTTAAATTTCATATGAATTTGATTTATATATATCTGGGTTAAACACTGCGAAATTATAATAGTTCGTGGCTAATGAAAACCTATTGTTTACTTTTACTCGTTTTATGTCAATGTTGGAAGTCGTATCTTTTTTTTCTATCCCGAAAAAAAGTCCGAATATCGGTGATAAATTATCCCAACATGTTATTATTTTGAGCAATTTACCATATTTAATTGAATTTAGTTTACCAACTAGCAATGTGGCAGTGTGTGTGACTGGTTGCTGAATAAAATTTTGTTAACACGGTCGACCTTTTGCTTGTTACGGTCTACGCGTCTACTATAGTTCAGACTTTTAAGTCTTTTTTTTTGTTAGATATATTGGTTTGGTGGTCATTATCAAAGTGTTTGGTGCAGTGAGCTGCTATCAATTGTCAAACGTTGACATCTCTCGATTATGTGAGTCGTCTATGTATACATGTATAATCATTAGCTCATTTCTTAATCTAGCATATTAGTAATATATTTGGCACATAATGAAAGGAGTTATGCAAGAAATATGATTGTTTGTTCAATCACTAGAAATAGACTTTTTTAAAAAATCTTTATAATGGCGAAATCAACAAAGGTCATAAAACAGTCAGCCAGATAAAATTCCAATTCGCCATTATGAAGTTTCTCTTTTTTTGTTAACACAAATTTAAGAGTCTTAACTGCCGAGGTAAATCTTCTTCTATAACTATAAATTTTCTCTTTCTTTTTTGTTTTTCTTAATTACATATAGATTTTTTTTGTCTTTGTACTGAGAGCCAAAGGAATTGTCCTACAGTGACAAAAATAAATGACTAGAAATCATATGTGAACGGATCAAAACGAAACTCTACTTGAGCTTTTAAACCCCTCACTACATTTCAGTTATTAATAAAAAACGCTAAAATTTGAGGTAATCGTCATCGTCAAACTACTTCTTAGTGTTGAGGAGAAGCTCTCTCCTCTCCACTACTCCTCTGGAACAACAACACCAATCTCGCCCTTCTCAAGCAAATAATAGAAAATTCTTGTTTTCCTCTGCTCGTTCCAGTGGTGCATCTTAACCCACCAGCAGCTAGCCCGAGCGTCAGACCGATAACTAACTCCTTCACCACACTTGGACTTTTCAAAGTTGCGTGTGCAATCTTGTGCCCAGCCATCTCTTCCACACTCTCCCTATTCAATGGATCGTTTAGCAAAGCTGTTCAACGAATTTTCTCTTTCTTTTTAAATAAGAAAGTGGTTTAAAAGTTATATATTTCTCAAATGAAAGGTTTATGTAAGGGAGGAAAAAATGTCTTAAAAAACAAAAGTGAACATGTTTTGTGACTTCATTAAGTTGGGTTGGTAGATACTAGAGACTATACTATGTACATGTTGATGAATATTACTAGAGACTAGATTATGCACATGTTGATGGATATTCAATTTTTTCAAAAAAGTTTAGTATGAACACTAATCCAAGCCGGAGCAGGTGGACAGATGGGTGGAGATAAAGCCACTAAACTACTATTATAACTCATCCTCCACCGGAAACAACTCTAATCCTTTCTCTTCAACACCGATAAACGTGGAGTATTGATTTATCACCAAAAAAGAAAAATAAAAAATGGAATTGATTAATGAATTATATATTATAATAATAATATAATTACAAACACATTGACATTGGATGGTCCCAAATATTCTGCTAAGATTCGGTCTGATACGACCCAACTGACTAACTCAAAGTTTTTGGATTCTTCAATTATATATATATATATATATTCGAATTGCATTCTTCTCTTCGAGGCTCTTCAATTCGAGATTCCACTCCATTATCTGAATCGAAAGAGAGAGAGAAAAAAGACAGTAATGGCAATTACAGAAGCATCAAGATCGAGCGACGAGCTCCCAGTAACAACCGCCGATTCAAGCGGCAAAGCATCAACCGCAAAGAAACTGACTTTGGTCCCTCTGGTTTTCCTCATATACTTCGAAGTCGCGGGTGGGCCGTTTGGGGAAGAACCGGCGGTTCAAGCGGCTGGACCGCTTCTAGCGATTCTCGGTTTCCTCATCTTCCCTTTCATATGGAGTGTCCCTGAAGCCCTGATCACCGCAGAACTCTCCACCGCGTTTCCAGGTACATATTATCAAACCTAATGAGACAAAAAGATCTCAACTTTATGTATCCTGTGTAGACATTTGTATGAACAGTGCCTGTGTGTTTTGGTCTTAACATTCAAGTCAATCTCATTTGACTTTGAAACCACTAATTCTAAAGGAAGCTACTTGCTGATTCTAATCCATAGGAATTGCTACACTTTCTGATTTTGGATCTAAACCTGAAACTTTACTGATTTGATGTTCAAAATTTGGTGAACTTGTCTCAGGCAACGGAGGGTTTGTGATATGGGCGCATCGAGCGTTTGGCGCTTTTGTAGGCTCGATGATGGGTTCGTTGAAGTTCCTGAGTGGTGTGATTAACGTTGCTTCGTTTCCTGTCCTCTGTGTCACTTACTTGGATAAGCTCTTCCCTGTTCTTGAATCCGGATGGCCACGAAACGTCTGCATATTCGCATCAACAGTGATCTTGTCGTTCCTAAACTACACTGGCCTAGCCATTGTGGGTTACGCAGCTGTTGTTCTTGGTCTCGTGTCTCTCTCACCTTTCCTTGTCATGTCGGCTATGGCAATCCCTAAGATCAAACCTCACCGTTGGGGTAGCTTAGGAAGCAAGAAAAAGGACTGGAATCTCTACTTCAACACACTCTTCTGGAACTTGAATTTCTGGGACAATGTCAGTACTCTTGCAGGGGAAGTGGATAATCCTCAAAAGACATTCCCTTTGGCGCTTCTTATCGCTGTGGTCTTCACTTGCGTTGCTTACCTGATCCCTCTTTTCGCTGTCACTGGTGCGGTCTCGGTAGATCAGAGCAGATGGGAAACAGGGTTTCACGCAGAAGCAGCTGAGATGATTGCAGGGAAATGGCTGAAGATCTGGATTGAGATTGGCGCTGTCTTATCAAGTATAGGTCTTTTTGAAGCTCAGTTAAGCAGTAGTGCTTATCAGTTGGAGGGTATGGCGGAACTAGGCTTCTTGCCTAAATTCTTTGGGGTAAGATCGAAATGGTTCAACACTCCTTGGGTCGGGATTCTAATCTCGGCTCTCATGTCGATCGGATTGTCCTACTTGGACTTCACTGATATCATATCCTCGGCGAATTTCTTGTACACTTTAGGGATGTTCCTAGAGTTTGCGTCTTTCATTTGGTTAAGAAGGAAACTACCTGAGCTAAAGAGACCATACCGAGTTCCGCTGAAAGTCCCAGGGCTGGTGATTATGTGCTTGGTACCTTCGGCGTTTCTGATATTGATTATTGTGTTTGCTACTAAGATTGTGTACCTCGTTAGCGGCTTAATGACCTTAGGAGCAGTCGGTTGGTACTTCTTGATCAATTACTTCAGGGAGAAGAAGATCTTTGAATTCAACGAAGATATTGATCATCTTGACAATGTCAATGGAGCACATCCAAAAATCGATGATCATGACTCATGATAAGAATTAAACAGAGCATCTTCTTAAATACTACATAGGATCTTATCAAAATCTGAGATAGGCTTTTTCGATTCAGTGTAAGTTCTTTGCTTATGAGTTTAGTTTTATAAAAGAGAAATTGTATTTTAATCAATGAAAGTTATACAACACAATATACTGAACAGAGGCTCAACTTTGACATGAGAGATGTCTTTTCTTTCTTCCTTATTCACTCACAAGCAAACACAAACAGGAAACAAAACAAGGAATCCAACTCCTTTGATTGTCATCATATCTTGGCGAAGTCGACGGTTTTCTTTCCGTCGTGTGCCTTCTTGAAGAAATACCTGACGTAATCAGAGTACACGACGTCTCTGTAAATCGGTTCCTCTCCATTTGCGATCACTTCAGGAAGAGGACCAATCACGGACTCTGGTTTTGGATTCACGAAGATCGGAACAGAGATTCTGTTGTTGCTACCGTTGGCTAAAACACGATGTTCCACGCTCTTGTAGCGACCATTGCTCAATATCTGCATCGCGTCTCCGATGTTGATCACAAAGGATCCAGGGACCGGTGGCACGTGAACCCAGTTCCCTGACGACAGAGAACGAACGTGGAGGCCACCGATCTGGTCTTGTAAGAGAATGGTGAGTGAAGAGACGTCTGAGTGACGACCAACACCAACGGTTAGGTCCGGGTTAGGACAGATGGGATAGTAGTTGAGGTTGACTCGAATCGAACCCATGAAGAGTGACTCTTTGGTCTCGTCTAGCTCCTTCACATTGAGATTCTTCCCCAAATACTCTAGAATCTTCCTCACCATTGTCTTGGACTTGTTCATGTACTCTAGAGCTTCATTCCTAAGATCAAAATCAAAAGTTATATATATGAATCAGTGATCAAACCAGAGGAAGATTTGATCTTTGAAATTGTGCAACTCACCTGCAAACTTCAGGCCAGTACTGTGATGCTTCAGCTTCAGAGACAAAGAAGAGACTGAGATAATCTTTCCACTCGAGAGCTTTCTCTGCACGAGGACTGAAACTCGTTCCGAACCTAACATTCGTCGACAGAGAATTCTCCTTTGTGAATTTGCTTTTCTCTTCCACAGGGAGATTGAAGAATCTGTGAGTCGCGGCCTTCACGTTGTCAAGGACTTCCAAAGGAACTCCATGATTAATCACTTGAAAGAAACCCCATTTCTCAGCAGCGTCACAGATGGCTTCAGCGACTTTGTTCTCCTCGGGATTCGACATGTCGATGACAGGAATGGCTTCGTCTGTTTCGTTGACGAATTTGTTGATGAGACGTTCTTCAAATGGCTGAATGTATTGATCTGGAAGAGCTTTGATTCCTGTTTCTGACAAACCCTTTACGCCATTGCCTTTGTTGACCACGAACTCGGTTACTTCAGCTGGATCTGCGAATTGTGCTGTAGTGAGTGTTGGAGCCATTTGGAATATAATATTGAAGCTTTTGTGTTTGTTTGTTTCAAAGTGTGGGTTTTGAGTTTAGATTTTGTTGTGAAGAATAGTTGCAGAGAGGAGAGGTATTTAAAAGAGTTGGTTTGAAGAAAGAGAATGAGCAATCAGCTGATGAGCGAACAACCTCGATGGCTCTCACCATGCTTCTTCTGCCGCTTTTCTTCTTCCCGCTTTCTTTCCTTTATTTAAAAATTTCCATTTGAATTTAATTAGTAAAATGCTTCAAAAATTTTATCAGTGGGATAATTATATTTTATTTGGATATGGTCAGCTTTCGAAAGTTGCATGTTTTTGCTAATTATTGGCTCTAAAATGTCATAGCGCGGACTATCATAGAGTAATCGAAGTATAAGTAATGTATAAGACATATTTTTTGGCCGCTAGTTAGTGATTATCCCAAACGTGGCGATTATCATAGTTTGATAGATTAAGTTTGGATTGGTTTGGTTGGTGGGTTACTAAGTTTGGTAATGAGTCAAATATTTTAATAATCAAAGTCATACATAAGTTTAAAAATATTAGTTAGCACGTACCTTGCCAAAAGCTAATCATGATAACTTTATACTTCTATCCACGACAATGAATAGTTTGAATTTTAGTGTTTTTGTTTCTAAATAATACAAGTTTATGTGTGGTCTCATATATTAAATAACAAACGGTATAGCCGTACACATTGCAGTCGTAAGAAGAAAAAAAAGGGGAAGCAACAAAGATTTTCTTGTGACATAACATTAACAAACCGAAAACTTATTGATAAGTAAAACTTGTTTCATTTGGTAGGTGGAGATGCGTGGGACTAGGCATGGTTCTTGTTGCGCCAAACAGGCTAACATTCTAACGGGCTTATTTTGACCAAACTTAATGGGCCTATTAAAAGCCCAAACTTGTTCCATGATAGGCAGACGGTCCGTATTAAAATAATCTCTCTCTTCGAGGACAATAGGGATCGTGAGTCTTGATGTGGATTCGAGAGCCTAGGGTTTTGAATCTCCACTGAGTTTTCCTAAGAATCGAGCAGAAATTTGCTGGAAAGGTAAAAGTGAAGAACGGTATTAAAATATCTGGCTACGGAAATAAATAGAAGAAAAGAATCTTGAAGGACTTGTGTGTATTACAGGCTTTTGCCATATTAAACAAAAAAAAGCGTAGAAAAAGAATCTAAAGTAATCTTTTTAACCTGTAATTTCTTGTTAAACAAGAAACCAAATAAACAAATGAAATGCTGCTCTGTTACAGTAAAAGGGGGGAAAAAAGAATACAAAAGAATTTCTAAGTTATCATCTTCACTATTCACATAAAAAGAATAGATCGGATCGAGAGAACTTATTATATAAGAAAAAAAAAATTCATACGTTATGAATGTGTGATATCTGCAGGTAATGACATTCCTCGCCATAACGGTGACATCTGAGGCGTTTGCGTTTGAGATGAGGAGGAGAAACAGAGTCTTGAAACAGAAGCACTTCTCGGAGACAGGTTGACTTGTTCCAGTGCTTGAAATTGAAGCTCTGATGGGTAATCTCGTACACAACCGATCCTTGGTCCTGCACCTGTTGTCCATTTGCATGATAGTTGTTTCCCAAGTTGGAAAGATCTAGTTTCCTTCTTTGAGTTGATCCTTTTTAGGATTGATTCTTCTGGAATCTTCACTACTTCACTCTCTTTGGTTTCTTTTTCTCCTCCTCCTCTCGGTGAGCTCTGCTCTGAAGGCATTGATTCTGGTTCTAAGTCAAAAATCTCTTCCTCTTCCTCGTCATCGTCACCCGAATCGTAGTCTTCAGATACTTTTGTAGATTTTGATCCCCCGGATTGGATTTCATCGCCAAATGTACTAAACGATTCCATCTTTTTTGGTGTTTCGATATTAGCCATCACCGGAGTTGTTTCTTCTTCTTCTCTTGGATCAGCCTTGTCTTGAAAGATAATGGTCTTCTCAGGCTCCAAATCCTCTTCCAAAGAATGGTTTCTCATGTGAGTGCTTCTTTGTTTGTAAAGAGAAAACTCATCTTCATCTGTAGGACTCATCTGAAACACAAAAGAAAACACTTATAAGAACATAATCATCACATACTCAAGATCTAAACAATGAATGAGTCATTCATTCCATCAAATCTCTTTCGCTTACCTTTACATCAGTGATATCGACATCATTCTCTCGGAGGAAAGAGAGAAAGTCCAAGAAATTCTCTTCGGTAGGTTGATAATGTCCACTGTGTGGCCAAACAGCCTTAAGAACACCATTCTCAACAACTAATCTTCCTGCAGCAACAGTAGCTCCTCCAGCTAAGAAGCTTGAATGTTGAAACGTACCCTTCTTCTTCTTTCCAACATATAACACTTTCGATGTGCTGAGCACAAAAATCCATTTGGAATCACTATCTTCTATAGAAGAAGTTTGAAGCATTTCTCCGCTATTCTTGTAGAAGAATTTGCCGTCTTCCACAACAACCTCATAAGCTTTCCTTTCCATCTACACAAAACATAAACATGACAAGAATAAGAAATAAGTTCGAGTTTATTGGCGAAGTTACTTGTTGAGCAGATAAAAGAAACAGATACTAACCGGACCAAGGTACTTGATGCATTGTTGCTGAAGTTTCAATCGAGGACATTTCTCCACAAGATTTACTTCCTTCCCCTCGCCAATATCAAGCCTGAAACATTTGAATCAAACACATATCTAAGTTTTAGTTTTCTTGATTCGGCTCAAAGCTTTTGACAGAAATGGGAAAAAGGAGTCGGTTGGGAGTAATTACCAGTAGAAGAAAGGTTCTCTACTCTGACAGTGGAGCCACTTGTTGTAGTAAAAGTGCAGGTTGTGTCCATACCTATGTCTCGGGTCAATCTGTTATAACAAAGTGCATAAGCCAAGATCAGATTACGTTCAACCCAAAAAAGTTGTAGTATTGAAACTGAGATAAGTGACTCTATAACTTACCGCTTCAAGCCAGTGTTGTAGAGCAAGCTTTTGTGCCTTGCCGTTCTTTGACAAACCCTTACCAACCTTAGCTGCTCTAGTCCTAGCTCTAGACCACCTTGAAATCGCGGTTTCGTGTTTCTCAATATCAAAGAAAGAGATAGAACTTCTCTTCAGCTCAGCAAAATCCAAAAGTTTCCACCTGTGACAAAGACAGAACAACAACATTAGATCACCACAACACAACATTCAAATGGAACATTTTTTCGAATTTTGAAAAGAAACAAATAAAAAACACTAACCAGCTTTGCTCAACGAGCACGGCGCAGTCGGCGAGCTTTCGCCTGGTACGGAAGCTTTTGTAAACTTTCTGTAGTTTGATAGCAGCTTCGTGTTTAGGGTTCCTGGGATCAAGAACTGAGAGTTCTCTAGCAATCTCGGCATTGTCTAACTCAAAGGCATTCTCTTTGGTGTAATCTTCTTTGAAGACAGACCTGTTAAGCGAGATCATCCTCTCGAGTTGCAACCCTTTGAAGCTAACAGATTTCTCAACAACCATTTTACCAGATCCCATAGATTTCAAAATCGTGGGCTCAAGAGTTCTGTCATTGAAATTAACAGATCTCTTGGGAGTTTTGCATTCGTCGTCATCACCGAAGCTTATGGACTTAACCGTGACGGAGTCTAGAGCAACCTCCACGTCGTCTTGCTCGGCGAACGGACAGGAGAATGATACCCCCATTCAACAGATCCCAATCGGAACAGAGATTCTGACCTGAAGTGAAACATCACGAATCTGTTATGTCTCATTCATATGTATGTTTGTTTATACATGTATATATTTATAGACACAAACAAGCATGTGTGTAGATAGGTTATAAACAGGGAACCAAGCACATTTTCACAGACACCTTCTAATTAAATAGATAGATTTTCAGCCAAAGAACAGAGTTTGAAAGAAAAAAATCAGAACTTTTCGGATCTGGAAAACAGAGTTAACCGGAAATAAATCAGAACCGATGAAAAAGAACCGTAAATGAAAAACATTTTCTCCGGAAAATCGTAACTCGGTAAGCTAACAATTCATCGATTCGCTGGATTTGTAGAAAACGAGTTTTGAATGCACGACCAAATGCTGCCCAGAAATCATGGAAAATACGAATATATATAATTTAATGACCATTTTTTCAACAAAAACAGGTCACTGATAATCTCTTCAAGATGAAGTAATATCAAAAGATTGTTCAAACCCACTTCCGTGTAACCTCAAGACAAATCTTGAGCAAAAATAAAAAGAAACACTGAAAAGTTGAAACTATTATATATATGTAGAGAAGAATCAGTCGTGGTCAAGGTGAAGAAGTACCTCGAATATACGTTCGGCACTTGATCGAGTTTGTCCCTCAAGCAGAAAAAGCTCTTTGAGGAATCTTGAAACTTTCTCTTAGTTCTTCTTGAATCTTCTTCTTTTGATTCTCTTCTGTTCTTGAGACGAAAGATTCGAAAGGTTTCTTTGTTATCCTACTATTTTTCTTGAATTGAGGGGGGAGAAAATGAAGCTCACAAATCGCAAGTTACAAACTCTTTGGCAATGGAGTTTATATATACATATAATACTCGTCAACTCCAGAGCGACAAGACAGGATAGAGAGAGAGTGTTAGAGAGAGAGAAGCGTCGATATTTCCAACCACGTGTTTGTAGCTGCAGAATATTCATACGAGGTCAAAAGTTCAACTCAAAGATTTTACTTTACCCAATTAAATTATATATCCAACAAAAATTAAATATTGAAGGCCAGGCGAGAAAATAACTAATATTTCTACTTTCGAATAGTAACTAATAATTTACTGAAAAAATATTATTTTAGACTAATGTGAGGAATCTTGAATCCGTATGACCACCTAAAAGTTTACAACTCAGTACAATATTTACTTATGAAACTTTACTAGTTTTATTTAGTTTACATTCCGTACTTCAACCAAATAAATAAAGTTTGCGATCCGTACTTATACATGCTCTTGTACTGAATTTTGACATATTCGTAGTTTTTTCTGTGACACTGACAGATTAGAGTGTATTGCTTTTTTTGTTTAAAGCTTTTCCATCGAGTAATTTGTTCTGTTTTTTTTTTTTTACTCGACCGTGACTTACATTTTTCTTTAATGCTAATTGACCTTTATAATGTTCTTCCTTTGAGTTTAAATTTCAATGGAATTTGGTCACTCGAAAATAAATAAAATATATTTGACTCAATTCAATTCTTCTTTTTATTATCTGAATTTGACTCGATCCATTTTTGGGAGTATTAGTTAGTAGAATTTTAACGTCACTATAATCAAGTGACGTAGTTGCACACGTGAATTTTATTTGGTGAATACTATTCCTTGATTTTTTAAAAAACAAAATTTCCCATGTTTATCAATTTTAAAGAAGCCCAATATTTTTGTTTTAAATCAAATGCGATTTAATGAAATTTCCTTCTTCCTTTCGTGGCGACCCACAGAATACTACTCTATTCAATCAAAAGTGTTTTGGTGGGTTAATAAGAACAAAAATCGTGGAATTAAATAAGCATATAATAGAGTGTTATCATTTCTATATTTTAATCCCTAATGTAACGAGGCAACGGAACATTCAAGCTTTGCATCTAGCGACACTTTATTGCATAATTTATATCTGTCCTTCCAAATAATTTATTTCGAAATTTGTCGTCATCTATATATATACACGTATTGACATAGATCATTGCAAGTTTGTAAGTTGTAACGGTTTCGTTTTTTTGTTTTTATTGAAGATTAAGTTTGCGACGGTTAATTGTATCGATAACAGTCAAGATCATGATAACAAAATTAAGAAAGACATGTAAATTTTGAAATAGTTAGGGATTTAGTATCGCTGGAGCACCGAAATACATAATTATTTTCAGAAAGGAAAATCTTTGAGGTCTATTATTTTTGTAGACAACAACAACAAAAAATAAGTGATTTAAATAAGGATATGTATAGGTGAGTACAACATAATACATGCATATGTACACTTTCTCTTGAAAACAAGGCTGATAGCGACTTGTCTCCTTATATGTCCCTCTAACAAACAAAACATATCAAAACTCTATCGTCGAAATACACCTCTATTCAGCAACATTTTAGTCAAATGTTACGTCGTCATTTAGTATTTAATGTTAAACGCAAAATACAGTCGACTACTTATAAACCAACATTAACCAAAAACGAGTAAATTTAGTTGCACCGGTGATAACCAGATATTAATAGATGCATTTTTGGCATATATTAACCAAAAGTGAAGGTAGAAAATGTTCAAATATAAGATAGAGCTTAGGAAGTTCAGGATTTACTGGTCTGCACAAATATGTAACTAATTAATCAAACAATTGTTATGTTTAAAAGCAGTAGGAAAACCTAAAACCTTTGGGTTTCCTTATATATTCTAAATATTAACAGATACGCATACGATGAGGAAAAAGTGAGTATGAACATTAGATCATATCATACATATACGCGTAACTTTTACACATCATACCTACGCAGTATGATGCGTACATTTATATATACTATAATGTCATACATGGATAAAATGAGACAAGTCCAAAAAAAAGAAGAACTAATCATCTTAATGAATGGTTGTCTCCCCATTGAATTAAACTGAATGTACTGAGTAATTTGTATACAAGTGAATCAATGTGATAAACTACATACATAACCGGGACACCATTTTAGAGAAAACCTATATATATAGTTTTCTCTTCACTGATTAAAATGAATGTACAGAGTAATTTATATACTCTGTGTCACTGTGACTCAATGTGATAAATCACATAAATAACCGGTTCAACATAATCGACGAAACCCATGCTGAAATACGTAACTTACTTTAATATTGTTTTAACGTACGCGTAATACTAAGAAAACCAATAAACATGCCCCCAAGAGAGAAAGAAAATACTATTATGTTAAACATCGCTCGAAATCGAATCGTAGCATAAAGCCACCGTCTCAGTGCACATGCGCGTCTATGGATATGCCAACTAAATTATTTCAAAAGAATTAGTGTCATAGCGAGTTTGATTGATAATGCATATTGGAGGAGAGTATGAATAATTACAGGTTGAAGGCGTCGTTTTTGGTTTAAAAGACAATGGATATATGTTAAAAAAAAAAAACACACACACACACACACAATGAATATGAACTGCATAAGAAAACCAGAGGATTAATCACAACTATTTTTACCAAACGTACGGTTTATTTTCTATTTCAATGGCTTTAGACAACAAAATAATGTATAAAAATATAACTTGCGGTAAAATAAAAATAAAAATTATGTGTTTATTATGAATTTTGACCAGCTAATAACGTAGATGTTTGTTATCATGGATCATAACT
Organism: Sisymbrium altissimum; assembly: GCA_900406495.1. NCBI lineage: Eukaryota > Viridiplantae > Streptophyta > Magnoliopsida > Brassicales > Brassicaceae > Sisymbrium > Sisymbrium altissimum. The sequence goes on from OVBI01000684.1 coordinate 48,612, forward strand.
ATAGTTAAATCATCCGATTCAACAAAGTTATGGTTCTGATTGTTTATTTGGTTTTCAGTTTTTAGTTTTTGGATTTTAATGTTTAGATTTTGCTTTTTAGATTTTGGATTTTAAGGCCCTGATTGTTTGTATAGATTCTAGTTTTCAGTTTTTGGTTTTTAGATTTTAGTTTTTGATTTTTGGTTTTTGCTTTTTAAAATTTTGGTTTTTGATTTTGATGAAGATAGAGAGAAATCTATAATATTTGAAAAAAAAATGAAAACAACGACAATTAAGAGAGAGAAATGAAAAAACCATTAAAACATGGATTTTGGTTTTTATTTGAAAATGGGGTAGTTGTTTCAAAATCTGGTTTCCCTAAATTTTAGGAAATCTCTTTTTCAAAAATCTTGAATGGATAAAATTTTTTTTTTGACAAAAACAAAAACCAAAAACTCTTTTAAAAACCGCAAACAATCAAGCCCTTAAGTTTTTAGTTTTTGATTTTGTTTTAGATTTTTTTGAATGAAAACAAAGAAAACATGGATTTTGGATTCTATGTAGAAATAGGTAATTTTGTTAAAATCTGGTTTTCCTAAATTATAGGAAATCTATATTTCACAAATCTTGATTGGATAATAAATTGGTTTTTGGAGAAACAAAAACCAAAAACCAATTCAAAATCTAAAAACAATCAATGCCTATATATACCTTCAATCTTGTACCGTTTGAACCACTTTTATAACTGATTTTTTAAACCGCTTTGATATGTTCCTAAGAAAAAACTCAATACCAAGCGAACTCAAAGTTCTATTACGAAACCTAATGGTCATAATTCACCCAACCCAAACACATATTCACTAATTAATAGCCAAAAAAAATTGTTAGAAAAAAACACATAGTAATATCAGTGGTCTTATCGTAACTAATAATACCAACTCAGACACAAACGTTCGTTTATAAGTATATAAATACAGTTGAACCGATCTTTAACATAGATACGTATCTATATGTATAATATAAGATTTTGTATAGACGTTTAGTGAATCCTTCGGAAAGAGGGAACTAAAAAGATGTTTGATATATGTATGTCCGAATAACATGAATCATAAAATCAATAGCGAGATTGAGCCTGTATATATCTCGTTGATTTTATTCCCTTCGTTCAGCATTAACATTTAGGTTTTTCAAATAAACTATTACGTGAATACAACTGTCGGCTCAGATCTCAACGAGTGAATGATGGTAATAGTTAGTACTTGGCTCGGTACGTACGGTTCATTGAATGCAAAATTTCACTCATGAAAAGTTTATTTAACTGTATTGTTTGGTTCATGTTTTACATTAAAATTAGACCAAAAACAATTACAGAAATTCACAAACGTATTTTCTGGTTCTTATTTTATTTTATCTAGAATTATTTGGATCGAAATCTATTTTTTTTTTCTCAAATTGTGGATATGACCATCGAATAGTCCACTTACTATATAACTATTTCAATAAACCTAAACATAGTATCATTGCCATTTGGTCAAGTTCACAAACTCATTGTAAATTTGATTAACGTGATAAAACCGTTTCAATTACTCAAAGAAACGATACCACTAACACCAAATGGTAAGTCATTGTGTGTGTGTGTGCGCGCTTTTTCCTTTATATAAATATAATCCATATGAACATCGTTTAATTTTAAAACATTCAACAATAACAACAAATAATACAATTTCACTAAACATGGTTTCCGAATCACAAAACCGTGAACTTGGATTTCGTTCTCTTTATTTAGACTTTAATTTGCTCACGAAACTATTAAAAACCAAGCATCTTAGATTTTGTTCTTAGCATATAATGAAACCATTTTCAATTATTCATATGATACATTAGAAAAATGGCATACTTTGACGTAAACAAACTTCGGACCGTACATAAGATATCGGTAGCTCGCCACGTGTAGAGTTTACATCGAAACACGAGGCTGATGTCTGCTTTCAAGTACCACACCGTACCTAACATGGAGACAACCGTATCTTTTTGACGGCATTCAAATTTATGACACTTTTTTATGTCTGCAAGAATCTTTAGATCTGTGAAATGGTAATTATATGCAGTTATGATTTCATTTAACTTAGGACGGAGCAATAATATAATCATATGGTCGTTTAAAATATGATTGATCTGATCTAATTATAATTGGTTCCTGTAAAGTTTATTGGTCCCCAATTAAATGCATTCAATGATTATGTATTTTTTAGTAGTAATAATACCCAACTAGTAATACATACAAGTTGGCTAAACTTTCTATAATTCAAATCATCACTTGCCCAAGTAAAAAGCATACGAAAAAATCTACTCAAATTATAATCAACACCTAGCATAGATTAAAAGCTGAATACAGTTGATACTAAAAGAGATATCTAGGATGAATAAATAGTCAGTAGTAGTAATTGTTTACGTATAGTAGCAAGAAATAAAGTCAAAGGATGAGAGAGTGATAGCGTAACAGCCAGAGGCCAGCTGGGAAGCACAAGGACGAATTAAATAATGCCAGAGAGGATTCTCATTTCTGAATAAAGATAAAATCGTCCAATATTTAGTCAATAATTATTATAGTAACCAACAAAAAAGATATGTAACCCGAAAAAAAACGAAGCTGCAAAACTCCAAAAGAAGAAGACGCGGGGTTGGTTTCAGTAAAAGAGAAAAGTGCACCGACGCGACGACAAGTAGGAGTGAAGCGAACCACCTACGTTTCGGTGCACCGTCCCGTACTCTATTATTGTTCACCTTTTCCCGAGAGAGTACGGCCACTTTTGCTTTGTTGACCTTTGCTGGATTTATAGTCTCGTGTTGACTGACTCATTCCAAAAACTCGTCTACAGTCTCGACTTGCTCTTCTGTCTCAACGTGTGGAATGGATATGTTATATTACAAGTATCTGAGTTTGAAACAAAAAAGTCACAAGTAAAAGTTGAATGTAACAATGAAAATGTTTTCTCATTGCTTCATTTATTAGACGGTAGAAGAATAAAGACCATGGAGTAAACCCAAAAAGCGAATTAGCTGTGGACTTTACATGGATGCCATTAATTATTTCATTACTCATCCATCTATGCACCTCTTATATATTAGTTGATCATAGATATTTATGATTTGATTGCTTTAAATATGTTACGTTTGTATTCATATAGTAATATATAAATGAAAATATATTCGTTTATTATATATGCATTTACGACTTACAAATGATGATGTTCGAGAAAAACAATACATATATTCTTTTTCTTTTTGTAGTAAAAACACATATTATTTTATACATAAAGATGCAATTACTTATACAAAATGCTATTTTAATTTTCCCAATACAAATATGAAAACCTATATTTAATTAAAACCTCCTTTAAAAAAGGCTATATTTATTTAAATTATAAATACATAGACTATTTAGATATTGATGTGTTTATGTTAGAAATTCATTATTATATATTGCAGAAAAAAAGAACATGATCCCTGCAAATTATCAAATTTATACTGTACACATCGTAACTGTATATATTCACGTTGGCATCTTCTCCCTTGTTATCAGTACAATTTGAATCGATGAATATAAGTTTGTAAATATTAATCCACGTTGACCTTCTTCACACGGTTTTACTTGTATATACTTATAATTTTCTTACAACGTCACTAGCAGTTTCGAAGGATATTTTATCATAATTTTGATTCTAGTTGACTCATTCATTTTTTGTCCATATAATATAGTTTATCACTAGATAGCAATTGCCGAGGGAGAAAATGTCAATTTGTTTTTTTTTTTTGGTTCTCTTAGAGAAATTTCACTTGTTAAAATCAAGGTTTATAAATTTTGTTTTGTTTTTGTTAAAAAGCTAGAAAAAGTTAGTCTACAGCTTTAAAAGAGTCAGTTAAAACAAGAGCCAAATTGATACATTACCGTAATGTTGCACATTTACTCGTTTCCTGACAAGAAAATGTTGGACTTAAGAGAGAAACTATTTTTTTTTTTATTAAACGAATTAACGAAAGCATCAAACTACCTGTTATTGTGTTGACGTTGTAGAACATAACACATATAATACAAAATAATGTCATCCATCGACATCATCAGTTACATCATGGCCGTCCATTTCAATAAAGGGCCAAAACATATGGTTATATCCTAATCAATGAAATGTTCCATTAACTCATATAGTTTAAAGTTAAAGTATTAATATATATAATTCCTATCCTTTGGAAAGTTTATGTTATATCAAGATACAGTTTTATTTTATTTTTTTGGGTTTGTTGCCGCATAAATAAGTACATATATAGCTTTTAGTATTTGAATTTCCATCATCTAGAGGTTTAGCTTTATAAGGTTTTTTTTTGGCAATCTTTTTTAAGCTTGGTGCCTTGGTCGAACGGCCTAGTACAGTAGAAAATACTACTACTATCATATACTTAATAGGATTACACAAATTTACTGACATTACAGCTACAAGAAAATAAGTATAGGATCATTATATAATTATTACTCACAAAATAAAATAAAAAATAAAAAAAAAACTAGAAGGAAGCTACATAATCGTTACACAGATCTTCGGATTTTAAGGTCTCAGTCAAGGGGATAAGATGACAAAATCAAGACTTTTAACATTTTGATGGGGGGGGGGGGGGGGGGGGGGCNTGATGTCACTATTTTAGAACTTGAACCTCAAGTTTGGTCTAAGAAAGTATCATAGAACAAGTTTAGATAGTATCATATGAAGTCAAAACGTTAAGTGTTGCCCAAGAAAATTACAGTCAAGTCAACTAAAGATAATTTAAATAAAAAGGGGAAATGAGAAATTTAAAGTCATGTTGATCTTTTGAATTATTAATTTTACATTGACGAGTCCTTTTTTCAGCTACCCAAAATAACCAAGCCACTAAGACATTAGACATACATTGGTGTTAGTTGTGGTGACGATCATCAGACCAACCACGTAATTACTTATATTATTAAAATTCAAACTGTACACACATAATTACCTAATTATTGGATAATCATGATTTTAAATTAATGAAACATCTTAGTTAGGATAGGTACGACCATGCACAATCCATGCCTTTCAATTCAAAAACCACAAGGTGATCAGATCTAGAAGAAGATCATATACATCCAAAAATTAATTACGAGACTTGATTTGTTTAAAGACCACACATATCCACAAGTACTACAGCTAATCGATGTTAATCATGCAGATGATGTAAAACATGTTTAGTAGTTGTACCAATTTAATAATTAGATTATGGTATGGTTTAGTCTTTTGAGCATATAATTATACACCTTTTTACAAGTTTTTGTTAAAGAAATCACATTATCTTCTACAGGTATACTGTAAGAATGCGTTTCATAATAGCCAATAACCAAAATGAATGCAAATAAGCGCTCTTAGTGAAAACGATGAAATCAAGTAAAGAAGAATAATATTGAGGGGTACCAGGCAGTTTATATAGTGTTCTGTAACATTCAAATTGATTAACAAATGGAAAGAAGAAGAAAGTTTTCCCCGCTAATTAGCTATCAAATAATCATTTGAAGCCAGTAAGTATCCATATTAACCCTAACCAAACTATCTGAATATATTAGCCTACAATAATTCCATCATCACAATATAATGGCAATTAAAACCTTGAACTGCAACAATTCGAGATTGATTAATGAGAAAAAGCAACCAATTGATAAAGGATCAGTACACTAAATCCAGACCATGTGTGCTTGTGTTTATAAGTTAACGGTATTAATTTTCAAAATCAGAAAAGATAAAAATAAAAATAAACCCTAACAAAGATTTCAAGTCAAAGCCATAGGCAACTACAATTAAGAGACACAGATCATAATGGTACAAAGCTGGCTTGCACAACAACAACCCCAATAGAGCCATAGATTCAAAGCAATGTACACCTTCCATGGAGAAAATGCTGATCCTCTGTCTCTTTCCATCTGATATTTATTATCCATATATTTCCTTTATTATATGCGATTCTTGTGTTTTAGTCTTTGTGTGGAGTCTTTTCATTGGCTCATGAGAAGTTCGAGCAAGTTTCAAAAATCATAAGCCATTTCTGGTATCCCATAGCTCACCTGTCATCGTCCCAACTTACCTGTCACCCAAACGAAATCAAGCAATTTAGATGCATTGATATCTCACTCTCACCTAACATTCCATTTTAAATCTTGATTTTAGAAACAAAAATCAAGACTACTCTGCACTCTGCATATGATTTGTAAATCTGAAATCTCCATGATTACAAAGTAAACAAAGATGGATTTCGTTTAAAATATTATGTCCAAAGGAAGATGTAAGTTCTGAATATAATAACATTTCTGTTCTGATTCCTCTGTATCGTGAAATGTACAGAGACAAGTACAACTAGCTGTACTTGGACTTGGAGTCATTGAAAATATTAATGACATAAATGTGAACAGGTTTGGGAGACTAAATGCAGCAACAAGGTACTACGGAAAATAAGATCTGGGAATTATTTAGTTTAATTAATGAGCCACTATTGAAGCCACATGGGCATTGTGATAAGTTTCGGAGACAAAGCTTGCATGATATGGCTTAACTAGCCAGAATATTAGCTGTATATAACAATCCTTTGACACAATAATCTCTCTAACGATTCAGCAGTTCTCAAAAAACATGTTTCATGCATGTATCTCACTAGAAAAATGATGACTCTGCGTTACCGATCTTCTGAAGACAAAGACTGGCTCTGTTTCGTTTTCGCATTTAGAGGAACATCTAGTAAATTTCTCGGTAGTAAATCATTTGTTTCACTTCTCTCTGATTCAGGTTCAGTGGGACTAGTCCCTGTTTGAAGAGCGAAATTAACTAGGTCTACCGCATTTTAATTCATACGTTACAATGATTCAAAGAAGAGAAAAGAGAGCATGAGAAGATAAAATATCTTACAGTTTCAAATGTTCCACAACTCTTAAGATGTTCAACATGTCTCTTTTACCGTGAAGCATTAAACGATCAATGTATAAGTCTAAGAAGAAAATGGGAGTTGCAAAAGAGCAAGTTTTCTGCATTGCCTTCATGACTTCATGACTTTCTAACAGATATCATGGGTATGTATTCGACAGCATTGGGGATAGGATCACCTGCCTCTGTTACCAATTAATTAACCATGATCATCTGCCTCATCGGTATGTTTAATATATTTCTTGTATTTTAAAATATAAGTTGTTTTGAATTTTTGTTTTTGTTTTATATCATAAGTTATTTTTATGTTTTTATGCCCTTTTTATCTTTGTTGAATCTTGTGTGACCATACTAAACAACTTTTTTCTATTTATTTTATATATTTAAATTATTTTTGTAAGGAAAAAATAACCTTTTTAATAACAGTAAGCCAAAACAATTTTAAAGCATAGGAAGTAATAGATAAAGTAATAGATAAAGTAATCATATTGCAAAGTTGGACGCTATGGTATTTTTTTTGGTCGGACTCATAGATGGGCTGTTACACGTAGGCTTTTATGGGCCTTAGAAGTTCCTCCCCACAATAACCGCTATCCTAGTAAACTTTATGCATTCGTATATATATAAAAATAAAGAATGATAAAAAGGAAGAATATACAGAAATGTTAATCTATTGTTATCTCATCACCTTTACTATCCATATGTATCAACTTTTTTTTTTTGTGTAATTTTAATTCTTTCAACAAGAAAGAAGAAGTTAATAGATAATTCGATCAAAAATATATGTAGATGGTCGAAAGAACTAAGAGCTCATAGAAATATCAATTATGAGATTTAAGTTTAGCTAAACACAATTAGTAAGGTATTTGTTCATAGAAATATCAATTTTGGAGATTTAAGTTTGGCTAAACACGATTAGTAAGGTATTTGAATAACAACATGAAGAAGGAAAAAGAGAAAAAAGAGGAAAGGAGGAAAGGAGGAAAGGAGGAAAGTGCTTCTTTCTTCACAACATAGGACAAACGAAGGCTATATTCTTCTGAATCATTTTGAGAACTGTGATAGATAAAATGGCAAACACAATTTCTTCTTTATAAATTATTTTTATGTGGTATTGTTGCTTGAAATTAGGGATATATAGTATAAGTAGTAATTGTAAAGCAAGAAAAATAAAAAAAAGTAAGTTGAACACAAGAGTGTAATAAAGTAACTACGAATTATGATTTTCTTATTTTAATTGTTAGAAAAGAGGACAATTCTCGATTTCACTTTCTCTTTATTAGTAAAAAATTATGTTTCAAAATGCATGTGAGAATACAGTACAATTTTTTAAAAATATTTTCCATCAATTTTATTATTTAAATTTGAATCTTTCAAAATTATTAATTAAGAGAATCGTGATAAATGACAATTAAATCATTAAAAATGTTAACATGGGTGTAGATAGTGGTTTTTAGTTACAACAACGCTAACATACCTCTCTGTAATTCAGTGTATTACTCTCATCAAGGTAACCAATCATCATTCTATCCTTAAGGATGTCAATTAGTATGTTCTTAAGTAGTTGCACAAATTTAGTTGCACAAATTTAGTTTTTCTGATGTGGTGAAGTATGAGAAAAATGAATGGTTTGGAGGGTTCAAACCCACAAATGAGTAAATCTTTAGAGAAATTTTATATAGTTTTATAGAGACATTAAATGAATATTCTTGAGAAGATCAGTTAACAATATGTCAAACTGTTTAAGAACTTCATCTGTTTTTTCTCAAAACACTGTAGCTAACACCGAGAGTAGACCAAAATACAATCAGCTGTCTGTTCAGATAACAAAGCTGGTCCTCCATTCCAAAACATCCAGCGTTGTGTGATTTGACTCAAATTTTCCCATACTATTCCTCAATGACAATTTCTTTGTGGAGGTTGGATCCTGAGCCACTAATCTTTTATACCGGGATTTGAAAAGCGGATGGAATATATGTGAGGTCGCATTCCTTAATCATCAGTTCAACAAACTCAACATATATTTTACCAATTCTGTCGGAAAATATATAGTATATCCCTGAATAGGAAATTTTTCTACATTTGGTATAAGTTCAATGTTATCACCTATAACTGTAACCATCCCTATAGAGGAGCTGAGAGATTGGCCCAGTCTTGCAGAATACTTGGCCACATTCTTTATGTTTTTAAAATCTCCCATCTAGGATCGGATAGTTTGTGCCATAGTGCCATTGCTGGATGCAAACATCCACATCGACCCACTCCTGGATGTTTAAATGAGATCCCCTCCTTGAGAAGTGACCATATTCTTTTACACTTATATATTGATTGTTTAATGCTTATACAAGATTTTGGCATAACAAGATTTTGCATTTTTGGCATAAAAAGATTTTGCATTTTTATCATAACAAGATTTTGTATTTTCATTAGGAATATGAAATTATATTTTTGGTGAGAAAATAAAAAATTTATGTTTTTGCAAGAAAGCAAAATTTTACTTTTTTGGTAAAAAAATGAGATTATATAATTTTGATTCAAAAATAATCTATTAATATATAAAAGTTGAGGCGAAATGCCATTGAGAGTGTCCACATAGGATTAAAAAAATTTTAACAACCAAT
>OVBI01000685.1:0-58180 GCA_900406495.1 Sisymbrium altissimum
GAATTTGATGAATCAGTGAACATGATATAGTGAATCTGTTAATGCAAGGAGCTTGTAGCGGTTGTCCAAACCCATCTGTTACATTGAAATTAGGAATAGAAAACATGTTTATGCTTTCTTTATCTATAGTAACAGAGATCCTCATAATAGTTTCTTATTATATATGGATAATTCTATACATCTTTTGTCAGCATCTTTTATTATATTCACTTTCCAAATTACAAAGAGATCAATTAATGCTGACCTCTTACATTGCATATATTGACTAATCTTACGCTGAACATTAACATTGCTTATATTGGATGATCATCTTACAGTAGAAGAAACTATTATATAAAATCAGGCAACCATACACCCATGAATGAAGAACATGAGACAGTTCATACTGGCTTTTACGATTAATAAGAATCGTTTTCTGCAAATTTGTAATGTTTTAGAATGATTGAGTAAAAAAAAAACAAAGGAAAGAAAAAATAACACAATAACTAATAATAAAATAGTAATGTAACAGGACAAATGATAAAGTCAAAAAAAAAACAAAAAAAATATATGAAAGTGTAAATGCCATAAAATACAAAAGAAAAAGTTAATACATCCATTCTCCGCGCATGCGCGGGGTATATAGGTTCATCCCTAGTGGTAATAAGTTACTACTTTTTTTTTTTGAAAGCAATAAGTTACTACTTGCGCAAACTCCGAGGGTCGGTCGGGGTCCAATGCCTGGACATATATACACCCACATGTTGGTGTAATTTGTTTTTACAATTTTGAAATAAATGTATAAAACCGTCGATCAAAAATAAAATAAAATGTATATTTCTAGGCAACTCTATCAACTTAATCAAATCCTAATTATTTTGCCTCCGTAGAAAGCTAAACGTACCGAACAAATCTTACATGGATAAGAGTCTCCAATTTGATATTTCATTTTATCTGCAAATGGTTCATTTCATAATCTAGCACAAATGTTGATATTTTGTCTTATTTAATACCAACAATTATATAAATAAAATTAAAAGCAGATTCAAGGTTGCCCATTGTTTATTTCCAAAGACATTTAGTTGTGCTAGGCTAAAAAATCTAGGCTACAGTTGGACAAACATGTCCTTGATTCAAGAGTTAATATGACGATTTCTGCATTGTGTTATTTTGGCTTTCCATATTCGGATGAACATGACGCTGATAACAATAATATCGACGACCTTGGGTGGTGGTAACTGTAGTGGTGGCGAATAATGATGATTAATTGATGATAATGCCATCATCGACAGTTCAAATATACTATTACATAATCGGAAAGAAAACAAAAAGATAATCATTTGGGAGTTAATGATCTGAAGCCATATATTTTGGCCAATGCAATTATATAGGGGAGAAAACAAAACAGAAAGTAAGATCAGAGACGATTATTGGTTACACCTTTTTATCATCGATTATGAAAATGCAATTTCAATTACATAGTGGTGATAATTTGAATACTGTTTGTGTAGTGGACCTTTGCTTTGTAATGGGCCTTGGCTCGTATCTTCTTCATATTAAGTTATTAATTTATTATGAACCGCCATCTTATTCGACCATAAGTCCTACGTTTTTTGAAATAATCATTTCGTTTCCCTTTATTCCTGCACAAAGCGCATGGCTGTAATTAAGAAATCGTTAGCCACTAGTGGTTCGATTCGTATCATATCTATATAAGTACTTATAAAAAATTATCATATGAATCTAACTAATTTCCGCAAGAGTTTTTTTTTTATAAGGTATAACGTTGACGACGAAATTGAGAATATGAAATGAAACTATACATTCTCTCGCGACATGTTTGCAAAGATCGTAATTCATGTGATTCACACCTCTAAGTAACAAATATTTTAATGGAACTTTTCTGCAAATTTGCTATAATTTGTTGTTGCTAATTTTGCTACGAGCCTACGACTAATGTTTCGTTGCAAGTTAAGTCTGATTTAAATTTATTAAAAATTTCTGATGAAATTATGGAATAGTGTTATCTTTTTGTTCATTTAATATGTGAAAGAATGAAACTCCGTCTTAAGCCATGCAAGATATTGTGACGACCAATACCATTGTTAACAATAACACATAGGACACATAACAAACGGATAGGAACAATCTTAACATGGATGCACACAGGACCATTATATTGCCCAGAAACCAATGTTAGAGCTTCTATTTCATTTTCTAAAAATTAAACTCAAAGCAGGATATAAGAATACTAATTATTTGTTAGCTGAACTAACATCAAATCATATTTAAATTATGTGGTGAAAGCTAATGGTTGATATTTATCCCTTTTAAACCTACTTTCTCTCCCTGTCAAATATGGTCCAACAGAGATCGATTTATGGATGTAAACGCATGCATTTATCTCTGTCTATAGATTATTTGTTTTATTCAGAAAAGAGAAATAGATTTTTTTTTAAAAAGAAACAAAAGGTTAAAATAAATCCTCCACTTTCTCTTCACTGTTGCGATTATGCCTTTTATTTTCTCTTTTGATCTTTGCTTACTAAATTTAATTTCAATGCTCCCCACTTGGTTTTTAGAGGTCGCTGTTAACCTTCTTCTTCCCATTCCATTTACTTTTGGTTCATAATTATATTATAATATTGGAGATATTATTTTCTTCCTAGCGAATTGCAAGTAAATTTATTAATTTTCTTATCATCTTACAAGTGCGTTTTTATCATTAGCTTTAAGAAGAAAAAAGCAAAAATTGTTGAAACAAATTTTGACCATGTGGCTTTTGCCAAGGCGAACTTTGATAATTTCTTATATTTTAGTGCTAGGCTGCTAGCTATTATTTTATTTTTCACATTCGCTTATCACTGATCAAATAGAAAACATAGTTCCAAAGGGAGTGAACCGACACCAAAAGGCATCTAACACCATATCTTACCTCAAAGGAGCTTGTAAAACCTCACAATCGAGTAGGGAAATTAGGAGATAATTAATTCAGGAGAACATAGGAAAGAGTTCATTGTCTATTCTCAGTAAACGATGAAACACCTACCCATTTGGTTCTTCTGAGGCGAGAAGTTGATGAAGCCAGTTCGGACCATTCATAGCCATGTAGGAGTGGTAACACTTGTCTCTAGTAACAATCACCTTAGCATCAGCATCTCTATTGTGTAGAGTGGATACGTGTTACAAACTCCAAAATTCGAAAGAGTTAAGTTGGGAGATATATAGTCACCTGGTTTCAAAATGACATGAAAAGGTATATATGTTTTTGTTTGGCCAATATGACTACAATTTAAGACAAGATAGTGACAAAACGTGCCGGTCTAAACCACTTCATATCGGTTTAAGTTAATTTTTTTGAATTCGTTCCTCGTCTGGCTTGAATCCAATTATCCGAACCACGGTTAGCAGTTTCAGGTGAGATGTTCAAAGCTTGGAACAAACTTAACTGTATCTCAAAATCGAGAGAAACCGTTACAACGCTATATAAGACCATCCCAAAGGTGAAGGTCTATAACTTGTGAATTTGATTGAATCATCAAGAAATTATTTGACTAAGCCATTCTCTAATAGGTAAAAAAAAATGAAAATGATACTAAAAGGGGCCATGCATTTAGAAAAGGTATTTACTATATATAACTTATTTTTTAGTAATCTTAGCTGTTTATAATGATGAATTAATTGCATTAGTCGTGGAGACATCTATTAGAGCTTTTTACTAATAATTGTATTGTTTGGAATATTTTTGTTTGTTTTGGAAACACCGATCTTCAAACATGTCTCTTTGTCCACAATAAATTCTTGATTTGCTTACAAGGCACGTATGCAATGTATATATAATACATACATGATACATCTATATATCTCTCTACAGTCTACACACATTTACTTTCACTACAAGCATTTTACGTATCAAATTAGCACGATAATTCATAGTAATGTTCGTGATCTTGACTAAAGTCAAAGATTAATCATCAGGCATGTCAATGTACGTACGTAGTAATAAAGCACATAGATGATAAAACGATAAAAGACAAGACTAACAATTATTTTATCAAATTCTTTTAGTAAACATGTTGAAAGATTATAAAAGATCCAAAGAGACTTCTCATAAAAGAAAAACAACTAATGGCAATAGTACCTTACCTATATAGTATGATCACACTATAGTCACATCTGGATCCATTTAGCAAGCTGGGTCGGGTTAACGACACCAGGAACGTGGGTCCCATCTGTTTTGAACACACTCGCCACGTCAGAGTAGCTCTGGTGGTGAACCTTCTTCTTGACTTCCCTGTGTTGCGGCGACGGCGAGTCTAGCGGCCCAACTTCGGCCCATGCAGGATACAGTTTCCGGCCCAACATAGTCCCGCACGTGAGGAACTCGTGAGCCATGTACCCGGCCAAAAGCCAGTTCGATGTAGCTGGAGTCGCTCTTGAATCAAAACCGACATCACTCTCTTTGCGTTTTCTCGACGCGCCTGGCGGTTGAAACGCACGCGCATGGTGGTTTTGACTCATTTTGTTTTTGCGTTTCTCTTTAGATTATGACACGTGGTTTTGTTGGATCAGGGTTATAACGGTCAATGTTTAAGAGAGGGGTAGAAATGTCATTTCGTTTATTTCCACTGAGGCGAAAAGCGTCAAACGCATGACTGTCGAGAAAAATAAGCGGATACGGACAAAAAAAAATGAAAGATAAATTAAAAAAGATTAAAATAAAAAAGCGATCGGAGGTTGCCGGAGGAGATAAATCTGAGCGTAGCAGTGACAATATAAACACGAGGATTGGTGACGAACTCGCGAGCGACGACCGGGGAAGAGAAGGTAGGCAGAGAGATCGGGGAAGAGATGTCGCCGCCGGAGATCGGCGGAGGAGTTAGAAAAAGCGGAAAACGAAGAGGAAAAGAGGATAAGAGATGATGGGGAAAAAGAGGCGTAATAACTTTAATTATATTCGATAGATTAAAAAGAAAATGATCTAAATATGCTATCAGGCTTTAAGTGGGCCTCAAATTAAATCTTATGGGCTATTTAGAAGTTTGTTGGGCTATTGGAGGAGAAACCAGAAAGCTTCCTAAATGACGAACTGGGATTTACATATTTTACCTTTTTGGTCCAGTTAAATACATTTGTAGTTGTTTTATAATTGACAAATTTCCTCGGTCTTATTAGAAGCAGCAACCTAATAAGATTTTAATCTTTTTCTTTTCCATAGGAAAACTCAACACTATGAAGAGTACACTCTTAAACAATCGCACATATATTGGCAGATAAACGATGATCTAACATTTGAAAATGTTGATCTAGAGGAGATAAAGATAAGGAGAGCATATATGTAAGTTTGTAACATCGTTGTACACGAGGGAAACGGAGCAAGGATGAGGTAAATGGTAATGTAGATGAAGATGGTGGATTCAGGAAAGTTGGGCTACTAAGCCTACTATAACGATTGGAAGAATGTGGAAGTTTGTTTTGCATTATGCATATGAATCTATGATATTGTCATATTGAGCGTTGCTGCGTTGGTTATAAAGAGATATAGGATATTGAGAAATCATCTTAGCGATTACTTCAACAATCATTTATAGATCACATATAAAAAGGTTTGTTATCAGATTTTACCCCAAAAAAAAACAAGGATTGTTGTTAAAATTAAGCAATATATTGATACGACGTGTTTGTGGAATTTCATCAAATGAATGATGTGTTGGGACAAACTAAGTCCCACATCGGAAATTTAAAGGAATAAACTTCAATATATAAAGGGTTAGGGCCAATCCACTAATTGCCAATTGGTTTTTAGTTGGAAGCCCAGAATTAACCCAAATTTAACATGGTATCAGAGCCCACGATTTAGAGTCCGGTACACCTAGAGAAAAGTGGATATATACATGTCTCTCGTTAACCCAAATAAAGGAAGCCCGTGAGGGGCTTATTGAGTAATGGAGACCCGTGAGGGGTTTATTGTCGGTCCAAGTGGGATCGATTTGAGATGGAGTTAGCATCTCGAGGAGGCGTGTATGTGATTTTTAGTTTGAAGGGGAGAATGTTGGGACAAACTAAGTCCCACATCGGAAGTTTAAAGGAATAAACTTCAATATATAAAGGGTTAGGGCCAATCCACTAATTGCCAATTGGTTTTTAGTTGGAAGCCCAGAATTAACCCAAATTTAACATGATGATTATCAAGTATGTAATTAGTTTCAGATTGAAACGGTTGCAAAAATAAAAATAGCAGATCTAACCATTTGTTAGCAAATAAAATTACGGAAAGTTATTCACTGCTATATATATATATATATATATATATATATATATATATCNTATATATATATATATATATTTCGATGTTTATGTAACTCTTTGTATATTATTTGTATTTCAGTGGTTACACCAGAAATTTGATTTAACATCAATAAATTAAGTTTGACGAAAAATAAATACTAAAGTCTTAACAATTACACACTAAATTGTAGAAGAAAGAAACTATAGTGTTCTTCTTTCTTTTGTATTCGCTTCTTATATTGAACGTAACTACTCTTAATATTAATTTAAAATTTCATACACGAATACCCATATTGTAGCCACAGCATTCGTAGAATACTCCACACTACTCCTCAGTAACCTCTTATTCCTTTCTTTAACCTCAACAAAATTTTGTTCCTTTCTTTAACCTCTTATTTTTGGTACTTTTTCCTTTTTAACTCCAATTATTTCACGTCGTGTCGAGAGTATCACGAAACAAATCGGGATGCGCAGTTATTGAGCAGACAGACACCAACCCCTTCCAATTATTCATGTTGAGCAGAATTTCCAGTCTCCAATTAATTACTTCCGAGTCCAAACGCTTACTTAACTTTGACTTTTCTTTAATTTATTAGCACCGTCATTTAATTGCATTTGGGCGACTCTACTAATGCCGGTTTGACAGTAATATGTGAAAGTAACGTGACGACCTTGCTGCCGTAGTGCCGTATACAGATATAGGGAGATACTACATGTAGAGCCTTGCTGCTAGCAGAATTCCTCTGGAGATATATAGTATTCCATCCGAAAGCAAATATTATAGTGAAAGTCGTCTGCGAGTAATACTATTCTCTGTATATATAATTATATTTTAATTTTTTTAAAGGCCTTTCATTGTTTTTTTAGTGTTGATCTGTTTTACCATTTTGGATTACCAATCATATCTATTATATGAAATAAAAATGATAGCTATATTACAAAAAACGCAACACAATCTACTCACCATAAAGCTTTGATGGGTGTTTTGGCTCTCTAAAGACTTTTAAGTTTTGTAAAGTTATGACAGTATAAATTTTAGCAATCAGTATTTTAGTCTTTAGATAACTTAAAAATCTTTTTAAAAACCTTTGTTTTTTAAATTATTTTTTTTTTCATTTTTTAAAAATAACTTTTCAGACTTTAACAAACCAATACAATTTTTAAAACCAAAATTTAAAGTCACAGTTTAAAACAACAGTCTTTCCCAATCATGGCCTCAATAAGCTTCATTTAAAACTGTAATTATGAGATAATAAACTACATATTTCACAAATGGTTAAAAAAAAAAATTAAGGAGAAAGCAAAAAGGACCCTAAAAGTTTCCGTAATTACTAAATAGACAAAAAATTTGTCGGACAGGAGAGAGCCACTAAGAACCATGTTCCGGGAATGACATGTATCGATTTCGAATTGAAGGAAGAGTATATGAAAGTGGCCTGTCTTTATTAGATATTTTGGTTTAGTACGTAATAGGTTGGCAATTAAATGACGGCCTTTATGTTCAAACCGCAATAAATTCTTCATCTAACTCCCACATGGTTTGGTATGGAAGCTAAAATTTAAATTTGATTATTTCAACTAGTACAGAATATTAGTATTTGATCTACTTAAACTATAAACCAGAGTTTTGTGGGACACTTGGAAGAAAAATGATGTGGAATTTTTATTTAAAAAAGAATATAACAATATTTTGACTACGTACAAACAAAAAGAAACTGACGTAGTAACTTATGAGGAATTGTTTACTTGCCTAAAAAGATTCATCATAAGTTAATTACTTATTTCAAGAAACTGACGTAGTAACTTATTACGACTGAATTGTTTCTTGCCTAAAAAGAGCTTGAAAGGTTTTAAGAGAACGAGAGCTAGAATTAATTAATTGTTACGAGATCGAGAAACCGTTAATGTCAGAAAGTATAGGTAACTTGGGTGAAACGGTAAAGTCTACTTGGTAGATTTGAGTAAAATATTTAACTCGTGTTCTTATTTTCTTCTACAGTATAAATGAAGGAGATAATATATATGTACGTATTATATATTAAGATTTGTTACCAGAAAACATGTGGAGAGGAAATCGCAAAAGGATTTAGGAATTGAATGCAGTGAGTAGTAGAGTAGTAGTTAGTGGTTGAAGTAAGTTAATGCAAAGATTAAAGTAGATAATTAGGTGTTGTTATATAATCGACCATAATGCGGACAGGTTTTGATCATCGGGCAGTGAGCACTGCATAGAACAAACATACTCAAAAGCAGGAAGACATGGGACGTCTCGTAAATGGAGCTATTCTATTGGCTTTGTTATGTTTCCATGTTTTTGCTGTGAATGTTGCAGCAAGAAATGGTGTGAGCTCTAGCAAAGATGAGGAGGAGAAAACGTTGATTGGAGGCGGCAAGGGTGGTGGCTTTGGCGGAGGATTTGGAGGAGGAGCCGGCGGCGGATTTGGAGGAGGCGGTGGTTTTGGAGGAGGTGGTGCAGCTGGTGGAGGCGGTGGACATGGCGGAGGTGTCGGAGTCGGTGGTGGCTTTGGTAAGGGTGGTGGAGTTGGCGGTGGTTTCGGAGGTGGAGGTGGACACGGTGGAGGAGTTGGTGGTGGTGTTGGAAAAGGTGGAGGGATCGGTGGAGGAATCGGAAAGGGTGGTGGAGTTGGTGGCGGTATTGGAAAAGGTGGAGGAGTTGGTGGCGGAATTGGCAAAGGCGGAGGTATTGGTGGTGGTATAGGCAAAGGCGGAGGAGTTGGCGGTGGTATTGGCAAAGGCGGAGGTCTTGGCGGTGGTATAGGCAAAGGCGGAGGAGTTGGCGGTGGTATTGGAAAAGGCGGAGGAATTGGTGGTGGTATTGGCAAAGGTGGAGGAGTTGGGGGTGGTATTGGCAAAGGCGGTGGATATGGTGGCGGCATTGGCAAAGGTGGAGGAGTTGGCGGTGGTTTCGGCAAAGGCGGAGGCGTTGGTGGCGGCATTGGCAAAGGTGGAGGAGTTGGCGGTGGTTTCGGCAAAGGTGGGGGCGTTGGTGGTGGAATTGGCAAAGGTGGAGGTATCGGAGGTGGCATTGGAAAAGGTGGTGCAATTGGTGGCGGCATTGGCAAAGGCGGAGGTATCGGAGGCGGTATTGGCAAAGGTGGAGGTATCGGCGGTGGAGCTGGTGGGGGCTTTGGAAAAGGTGGAGGTATCGGTGGCGGCATTGGCAAAGGTGGAGGTATCGGTGGCGGCATTGGCAAAGGTGGAGGTATTGGCGGTGGAGCTGGTGGGGGCTTTGGAAAAGGAGGAGGTATTGGAGGCGGTATTGGCAAAGGCGGAGGCATTGGAGGTGGAGGAGGCTTTGGCGGCGGAGGTGGATTTGGTAAAGGCGGGGGAATTGGTGGTGGAATAGGCAAAGGTGGAGGATTTGGCGGAGGCGGTGGATTTGGGAAAGGCGGGGGTTTTGGTGGAGGTGGTGGATTTGGTAAGGGCGGAGGATTTGGCGGTGGAGGCTTTGGAGGTGGAGGCGGAGGTGGAGGTGGAGGCGGCGGTGGAATCGGACACCACTAAGCTAAAACACATGATGTTGTGCCTCACGTACACTTAGTTTACAAGTCTTGAGTGTTTCCAAATATACTAGCGTTATGTACTTTGAACTACGTACGAGGAATGAGTTTCTTTAGACTCATTCCAATAATTTACATTTTATCACGTAGAACACTAGAACTGCATTTGGTCAGAAGTAAATGTTCTTATCCTTGAAGAACATTGACGTACTAAGTAAAACTACAAAATACAAAGCAAATGAAACGTGTAACTTGTTGAAAACTAGAAACAAACAAACAACATAAGTATCACAATGTTTTGACAATAGAAAAAAGAAGTATCACAATGTTACGGCTTACAACAAGGTCTTCATGGATATGTAAAGGGTTCTTACATTGTACCATTTGCGTGTACTTCCCTGGAGGTTTAGCTTTAAGCCATATGCTCCGTCTCTCTTTAACAAAATGATCCCCAAATTATCTGAACACTGTGAATATAAAGTTGTAAAATGTTTTATTAACCTTTATCAATATAACACTAATGAACCGATCTGGAATGCCAAAATACACAGAGCCGTGCTTCCGTTAATAATAGAGAGAAGCTGGAAGTGACTAAACAAAATTATATAAATACAACTTCTATCACGAAATTTATAAAAATTATATAAATACAAAAATGTAATATAAAAATGATTGATATTTTAACCATATGTATATCCATATTGGTAAATTTCTGATATATTCTGCAGTTCCATAAAATTTATTCCAATTACACATTTTTTTAACAGTTTCATCTCACATATTTATTCTTTAGTCTCTCTTTTTTTTTTTCAGGTTTCATTTCCTCTAGTAATATAATTATATTTTATTTTATATTATACTCAATACTTCAAATCACTATTGTAATTTGTTTGGGGGTCAAAATGGATAGATCGTTGCAAGATTGGGACATACCAAAAGAGGACAGGCGACGAAGAAAAATGTCAGATAGCGAATCTTGTTTTTTTTTTTTTTAAT
Source organism: Sisymbrium altissimum (assembly GCA_900406495.1). Taxonomy (NCBI): domain Eukaryota; kingdom Viridiplantae; phylum Streptophyta; class Magnoliopsida; order Brassicales; family Brassicaceae; genus Sisymbrium; species Sisymbrium altissimum. The sequence continues at coordinate 10,785 of OVBI01000685.1, forward strand.
TTAAGATTAGATTAATCTTGTTCAATAGTCAAACTAATTTTGAACAAACCAAAAAAAAATATATATTGAACAAACCAGCTAGACATTATATGATATTGACTTGTCATATATCCATACAAATTTTTAAAATACTTTTTAAAACCATTCGGTTTTGGCGATGATCAGCATAATTATAATGGATTATGTACTGGCCTTGCTTCTTAGCATAAACTAGAATGAGAATCACGTTATCTATCTGTAATCATTTATGTAAGTCGTAAATAAATGTCTCCGCAGCCACGCAAATCACGTTATCTATCACGTTATAAGTACAACCACGGTATAAGTGAATGGAATGTTGCTTCGACAAATCACATCTTGAGATCAGTTCCCCTTTGTGCCAAAAAAAAGAAGAAGGTCTTTTTCTCGTTTGCATGATTAATTCTTCATTGATTCATTAGTCGGTTTTATCCAAGATTTCAGAAAATTACTTTTATGTACAGAAAAAAAAAGAATAAAAATGAGAGTGGCGGTGATCGGAGGTGGAATAAGTGGAGTAGGAAGTGCATACTTTCTTGCAAGAGAAGATGGAATTGAGGAGGTGGTATTGTTCGAGAAGGAGGACTCTTTTTTAGGAGGCCGTGCTAAAACGATGCGTTTCGATGGCGTTGATTTAGACGTTGGATTTATAATCTTCAACCCTGTACGTGCTTGCTCTCCTATCTATTTCTCTTGATTTATTAGTTACATCAGTACATCACTATTCTAGTTTTATAAATGGATACCGTTGACTTCAACGATCGAAAGTATTATACCCTAGGTAGCTTGTTATGATATGGAAAAAAGTTAGACACTAACAAGGAACCGAAGTATTCAAAGTATTGAATTCAAAATTGCTTTTATGTTCAGTTCGCCGAATCTTGATTTTCTTTGTCAGCGTTTACATTTGCATTTATATTTACGTAAATATTGAGTTTCTAGGTTTCTTTCAAACCACAATACTGTAACGGCAACCAACATTTCCCAAAATTATATTATGAAAAGGGAACATATTGTATATATAAAATTTACGAATTTTGTTAATCTCCCTTTGTTCTCATCCCATGTAAACGCAAACATATAAACTGCATTCGAAAAAAATCGAAACTTAAGTGGGTAACGATCATGAATATCCATGTGATTAGGTTACGTTTCCGAACATGATGGAGTTATTTAAGAACCTAGGAGTAGACATGGAGGTTTCAGACATGTCTTTCTCAGTGAGCCTCGACAATGGCAGAGGCTGCGAATGGGGAAGCCGCAACGGACTTTCGAGCTTGTTTGCTCAGAAGAGAAACATTCTCAACCCCTATTTCTGGCAAATGATTAAAGAATTTACGAAGTTTAAAGAAGACGCACTAAAATATATCGAAGAGCTGGAGAGTAACCCTGATACTGACCGAAACGAAACCTTAGGAGAATTTCTCAACTCTCATGGATATTCTGGCTTGTTTCAAAAGGCTTACTTGGTGAGTTTTGGCATGTTTTTTTATTATAGAATTTCTTGGAAGACAAGAAAAGCTTAAATTATGTTGTTGAGACAGGTACCGGCATGTGGTTCCATATGGCCATGCTCACAAGACAGCGTCCTTTCCTTCTCGGCTTACTCTGTTCTTTCGTTTTGCCGGAATTACCATTTGCTTCAGGTTCATATATATATATAACTTCTAAGTCTTTAACCTAAAGAAGAATGTTATCTTAACTTCGTTTTTCATTTCTTCCTCAGATCTTTGGGAGGCCACAGTGGCTGACTGTTGCAGGACGTTCGCAGACTTATGTCGCAAAGGTTAGTTGATTACAATTGTATTGATACGTACATGCATGGTTTGGTTACTTATATTACTTGTGGATCAGGTTAGGGCAGAGTTGGAGCAACGAGGATGCAAGATTAGAACAAGTTGTAATGTACAATCTGTTTCAACAGCTGAGGATGGTTGCATAACAGTAATAACTGAAGATGGATCTCAGGAAGTATTCGATAGGTGTATATTAGCTGTGAACGCACCAGATGCTCTGAGATTGCTTGGAGAAGACGCCACGTCTGATGAAACCAGGGTTCTTGGTGCTTTTCAATACGCGTACAGGTAACCTCATACATGTTATATTCTGTATAAGTTGGATTGTTGAGATTCATTAAAATCTCAATGTCATCAATATGTAGTGATCTTTATCTACACCGTGACACTGATCTGATGCCGCGGAATCCTGTTGCATGGAGCGCTTGGAATTTCCTAAGAAATTCTGAAAATAAACCGAGCCTCACATATTGGCTTAATATAATTCAGGTATATCGATGACACGTTTGAATAACTTTTACCATTATAGGATGAGATTGGAAGTGTGTTTAATTTTGCAGAATCTTGGAGAGGAACATGATCCATTATTTCTCACCTTTAATCCTGAAGTTACTCCAAAGAAGACATTATTTAAGTGGACCACTGGTCATCCTGTGCCATCTGTTTCTGCTTGGAAAGCTTCACAAGAGCTAAACAAGATTCAAGGAAAGCGCGGTCTGTGGTTCTGTGGTGCATATCAAGGTAGTGCCTAGCTTTTCTATTGCTAATCAAATTCGATTAAGAAAAATTACTCATTCTACCTTCTTTTTAGAAAATTTCTAGTACACAAAATGGTACTAGAAATTGTCACTTTGTGTTACTTGTCCATATTGTGTATTGGTCTATCAAAACGTGTCCATGAAAACCTAATACATAAATCTGGTAAGTACATAGGTCTATTTTTTAGTCTACTACTACTTTTTGTAGATGTGATTTACAAACTAATCATCTACGGTCAAGGTTTGGTGGACAAGTACGAAAACACTCGCAATCTCAATCTAGATCCACAAGATTTAGAATAAAAATGATGGAACGAGTAGCCCTAATCGATGAGAATATTCATTTGATTCCTTTACCGTTTTGCAGGCTATGGCTTTCATGAAGACGGGCTTAAGGCATTTATCATTTCTACAGTTAACACAATTTATTGCTCCTCTTGATGAGCTTTTTTGTGAATTAAAAGCTTGTTACTATTATGACAGGCTGGTATGGTGGCTGCACAAAGTCTTCTAGGGGAAGATATTGTTCCTCCGCTAAGCAACCCGAAACATATGGTCCCATCTCTAACTGATAAAGGGGCTCGGTTTTTCTTTACTAGATTCTTGAGACATTTCATATCAACCGGTTGTGTAACGTACGTGAGCACTCTCCTCTGTCTAAAATGCCTAGTTTCATATTTATAAACATTCTTAAACGTTACACATGCTTATTAGTAAATCCTAACAGAATATATGAAGAAGGAGGAACAATGTTCACTTTTAAAGGAAAGGATTTGAGATGTCACTTGAAATCTGTCATGAAGATTCACAGTCCTCATTTTTACTGGAAGGTGATTCACCGATGTTAGAAGAGCTCTTTAAATAAGTGAATAATGTTTCTTCCAAATCTTTAACAACTTGGAGCCTTTATCATTTCTCCCACAGGTTATGACACAAGCAGATTTAGGACTTGCCGATGCTTATATAAATGGAGATTTTTCATTTGTCGATAAAGAAACAGGACTTCTCAATTTGATCATGGTATGGGACATGCACTTATTGATGAACTGAGATGGAGTAAGAAACTTCTGACATCGATCTATCTACTTGATTATAAAATCTTGCAGATTCTCATTGCTAACAAAGAATTGAGCTCAAAGAACTCAAATCATGCTAAGAAAAGGTAAATTTTTAAATTTTCAGCTAAGTTATTATGTAAGCATTCACTATTCATGCTGCCTTTGTTTTTGATTCTATAGGGGTTGGTGGACACCGATGTTTCTGACTGCTGGTTTAGCATCTTCAACGCATTTCCTAAAGCATTTCTCTAGGCAGAACACTTTAACTAAAGCTCGAAGGAACATTTCACGTCACTATGACCTTGTAAATTGTCTTATGCTTACATCCATTCTGTCTCAAGATAAAACATTTCTTCTCTGTTTTGGGTTTTTGATTTGTGTTATCATTGGATATTCTTGCAGAGCAATGAGCTTTTTGCTTTATTCTTGGATGATACCATGAGTTATTCCTCTGCGGTGTTCAAGGTGACAATGAAATTTCCTCTGTTTTTTTTTGCTCTTCTATTATTGTGCTACGACTTTAAATTTAATATTTCGCCATGTAACATTTTTATAGCCAGACGATGAGGACCTGAAAACTGCACAGATGAGGAAAATCTTTCTTCTAATTGATAAGGTAAGAAAACAGAATTTTCATTGATTTAGAACAAGATTTTCTCTCATCTTTCTTAACTAATACAGTTGCACATTTTAGGCTAGAATAGAGAAGAACCATGAGGTTTTAGAGATTGGATGCGGATGGGGAACCTTGGCCATAGAAGTTGTAAGAAGAACTGGATGCAAATACACTGGAATTACACTATCTATTGAACAGCTTAACTATGCAAAAGAAAAAGTGAAAGAAGCTGGACTTCAGGTTTGTGCTGATAAACCATTGATTGATTTTTTTTTTTGATCCCAAGGCAATGACTAAGGATATAACTTTTGAATCACAAGGATCGGATTACATTTGAGCTTTGCGATTACCGCCAGCTATCTGATGCTAAAAAATATGACAGAATTATATCTTGGTAACATATTTTTTCTTCTCTCTTGTATATAAATATCTAAACTGTTTCATGAGTGAGTCTATTACATAACAATTTGGATGTTTCAGTGAGATGATAGAGCATGTTGGCCACGAGTTTATGGAGACATTCTTTAGTCACTGTGAAGCTGCGCTTGCAGAAGAAGGCATTTTTGTCTTGCAGGTAATACTTGTTTCTTCCCTCACAGTTCCCTTTGAACACATATAGCTCCAATTTCTTGGTTGCACAACCATTGATTGTTTTTATTGTTTATCTATAATAACAGTTCATATCAATACCCGAAGAGCGTTACAATGAGTACAGACTAAACTCAGATTTCATAAAAGAGTACATATTCCCAGGTGGATGCCTTCCTTCTTTAGCCAGAGTTACTTCTGCCATGGCATCCTCTTCTAGGCTATGGTAAAGTGTTTTATCTTTATCAGACTTTAGCTTGAAGTGCATTTTCTCTACTTTGTTCTTCCTTTTACCTTCCTAACACCTAAGAAAGTACAGCATTGAAAATGTTGAGAACATTGGGATTCATTACTACCAAACATTGAGATGCTGGAGGAAGAACTTCTTGGAGAAACAAAAGTAAGATCAGTATTAAAACTTTTCTTTTGTTTTCTGTCCGGAGTTTGTATGGTTGCACTTATATGTTTTATTATTGGTACAGACAAATTATGGATCTTGGATTCGATGATAAATTCGTAAGGACGTGGGAATATTATTTCGACTATTGTGCAGCTGGTTTCAAGACTCTTACCCTTGAAGACTACCAGGTGACACATACATATATTAACCATAAGCATAACCATGCTTTTTTCCTCAGTGTCACTCAACAAATACTTGATTGAATAGCTTCATGTATGTTTTCACAACATTGCAGGTAGTGTTCTCACGTCCGGGGAATGTAGCTGCATTCGGAGATCCATTCCGTAGCTTCTCTTCTGCTCATAATTAAATAAGAGTAGAAGAATTAATCCTTTCAAAACTTTTAAGTACCAATCTCATTCTCGTGACGTTTCCGGTTTCCCCATAAAATATTCATATTTTGCGTGTGAAAGTATCTGTCAATTTTTAAAATTTAATAAAACTGCTTTTACGATTGATTCTGGACTCTGTACCAACAATCTTGCATTGTCTAGACCATATATCAACTTTATTCTACAGCAAAATATCATAACCGCCTTAAACAACGTAGTTTTTGACTAGGACTCTAGGAGAGTCTAGCTCTTTTTCTAAAAAATGAGTTTCGCATCTTTAGTCCCATAATCTCTCCCAAATCCGGAATAATATCTCTCTCTTACGTCCAAAATTAGCCTTAGTGAGTAAAACCAGTCAAGTGGCTTAATATACGATAAGAATCTTGTTTTATAATAATATTAATTGTCAACAAACTACAAATAACAATAATAAAATATTATTGAACAAAGATTTATTCAATGAAACGTCAGCTTGATTCTCGTTCTTAGGGCGGCCTTCCATTATTTTAAACTAAAGCTGTTGCTATCAAATGAATATTACTAAGAACTAAATAATTTTTAATTCTGCTTCAAAATATTATCAAATATAGTTTCAACTATGAATAGTACCAAAATTGACACATCTCCTAACATTGATCCATGATATAACACAAGTAGATGGTTATATATTAGAAGTTGTTGTTCATGAAATTGCGTAAAATTGTTTTCGTTTAAGAATGAACCAGCTAAGACACTACATGAAATCGACCTGTCATTTTCTTCTCGCGTAAATATATTCATACTAAATTTAATAACCTTTTAAAAACCAATGACTTGTGGCGAAGATCAAGCTTATCCCGGATTATGTGGCCTTGCTTCTGGACATTAAACTATAATGAAGTCACCTAATCTATCTGTACTTACATTGTTAAAGACTTGTTTGTATTAAGTCAAAAATAAAATGCTTCCTCGGACACGCCTTTTAGCTTCTGGCTTATTTCTATATAAGTTAGGAGGATATGAGTGCATGTAATTTAGCTTCTTCAACAAATCCCCATATTAATATCAAATCCACTTTGTGCAACAAAAAAAAGGTATTTTTCTTGTCTGCATGATTAATTCTTCATTGAATCATTCTATAGTCGGTTTTTTTCAAGAATTTCAGAAAATAACTTTTGAATAGGAAAATAAAAGAATAAAAATGAGAGTGGCGGTGATCGGAGGTGGGATAAGTGGGTTGGGAAGTGCCTACGTTCTTGCGAGAGAAGATGCAGTTGAGGAGTTGGTCTTGTTCGAGAAGGACGAGTCTTTAGGAGGTCATGCTAAAACGATTCGTATTGATGGCGTCGACTTGGACCTTGGATTCATAGTCTTCAATAGTGTACGTACTACCTACGCTTGCTCTGCCCCTCTTCAATTATTAATTAAGACGAAATCGTTTAAGCAATGAAAAATATTAAGATAGTTAAGTAAACAGCAAGTATTGAACAAAATGGAGAAAAATACGTTTTAGACGTCTTTACTCCTATGCTCTAAAACAAAATGGGCACACTTTTTTTTTTTTCATGAAATTTAACTTCAGTTTCTATCATATAAAGATGATATCTAGCATGCTAAGATTTTAGTTTGTCATTTGACGGTTGAATAATGGTTCTATATGAACATTTACATTTCTTTTGGAACAGAATTACCATTTACTTGAAATATGTATTAAGTGTTCTTAACGATACAATCAATCAAATCCCGAGATAAGCTTCATAAGTATTTTTTTGTTGGCAAGTGTTTGTTATTTGCTAATAGCAATTGAACAAATTCAATATACGTAATCAAATTACTATATATAGCCGAATAGCATAGACCTAATTATGTATCGGCCAATACAAAATCTCTTGTAGCTTGAGTGTCGTGTTCTTACAGAGCCGGCTCGACGTTTTGATCGGTCGTCAGTAATAAACTAAAGATATATTTGATTTTTTTTGTTTTTTTGGATAACGATCAAAAATATGTTATTAGGTTACGTATCCGAACATGATGGAACTATTCAAGAACCTAGGAGTAGACATGGAGGTTTCAGACATGTCTTTCTCAGTGAGTCTTGACAATGGCCGAGGCTGCGAATGGGGTTGCCGTGACGGCCTTTGGAGCTTGTTTTCCCAGAAGAGAAACATTTTCAATCCGTATTTCTTGCAAATGATCACAGAAATAAAAAAATTTAAGGGAGACGTACTAAAATATATCGACGAGCTGGAGCGTAACCTTGATATCGACCGAACCAAAACACTAGGAGAGTTTATCAAGTCTCATGGGTACTCTGACTTGTTTCAAAAGGCCTACTTGGTGAGATATATATGTTCTTGAGAGTTTCTTGGACAACAAATAATATCTTAAACTATGTTTTTTTTAAGCTTAAATTATGTTATTGGACAGGTACCGGTATGTAGTTTGATATGGTCATGTCCATCAGACAGCGTCCTTACCTTTTCGGCATACTCTGTTCTTTCGTTTTGTCGCAACCACCATTTGCTTCAGGTTCATAAATAAACTTGTTACGAGTGTTTTCTAAGTCTTTACCCAAAAGAGAAGTGTTTTTTTGACTTCATTCATCATTTCTTTCTCAGCTCTTTGGGAGGCCACAATGGCTGACTGTTGCAGGACGTTCTCAGACTTATGTGGCAAAGGTTCTAATTACCAAAATTGTGCATATATTATATGTAGATGGTTGTGTTGCTTATATTACGTGCGGACCAGATTATGGCAGATTTAGAGCAACGAGGATGCAAGGTTCGAACAAGTTGCAAAGTACAATCTGTTGCGACATCTGAGGATGGTAGCGTCTTAGTAACAACTGAAGATGGATCTCAAGAAGTATTCGATAAGTGCATATTAGCTGTGCACGCACCAGATGCTCTAACATTGCTTGGAAAACAGGTTACATATGATGAAACTAGGGTTCTTGGTGCTTTCCAATACACTTACAGGTAACCTCATACATGCAATACTCTATTTAAGATAGATTCTGGAGACTCATTAACATGTTTCAATGTCATCGATATGTAGCGATCTTTATCTCCACCGTGACACTGATCTGATGCCACAAAACACTGCTGCTTGGAGCGCTTGGAATTTCCTAGGACGTTCTGAAAGTAAAGCGAGCCTCACATATTGGCTCAATATAATTCAGGTATACTGACACCATTGGGTAACTTTTAATATAAAAGAAAATGAGACTGAAAATGTGTTTTGTGTGGAAGAATATTGGAGAGGAACATGATCCATTCTTTCTCACCTTTAATCCTGAACATACCCCGAAGAATACATTGTTCAAATGGACCACTGGTCATCCTGTGCCATCTGTTTCCAGTTGGAAAGCTTCACAAGAGCTATACCAGATTCAAGGGAAGCGCGGTGTATGGTTCTGTGGTGCATATCAAGGTAATCCTTATTCCTTGGGGTTTTTTTTTATTGCTACTCAAATTCGTTTAGATATATTTACTCATTCTACCTTCTTTTACAAAATGTGTAGCACTTAATTTTAGTCACTATATTAGTGCATTTTGTATATGTAACAAACAAAGCATTAATGGACAAGTATGAAAAAATGACAATCTCTAGTGAATAACTCTTTTCCCTGTCAATAGTCATTTGGTTCGTTTACGTTTTTGCAGGCTATGGTTTCCATGAAGACGGACTAAAGGCATGCATTGATCAGTTCCATAACTAACCAAAATCAAATATCCTCTTGATGAGTTCTTGTTTCTTTTTCTTTTTTGGTAACTTGGGAAGTTTGTTAATGTTATATCAGGCTGGTATGGCGGCTGCACAAGGCCTGCTAGGGAAAGATATGGTTTCTCTTCTGAGCAACCCTAAACATATGGTCCCATCTCTAAGCGAAAAAGGGGCTCGGTTTTTCTTTACTAGATTCTTGAGAAATTTCATATCGACTGGTTGTGTAACGTGAGTCCTCTCCTCTGTCTTAAATGCCTAGCTTCACTATCTACAGCAATTCTTCAATGTTACATATACTTATTAAATAGTTCATAACAGAATAATTGAAGAGGGAGGAACAATGTTCTCTTTTGAAGGAAAGGATTCGAGATGTCACTTGAAATCTATCTTGAAAATTCACAGTCCTCAGTTTTACTGGAAGGTTGAAGCATAATAAACTGATTTTAGAAGAGTTATTTGCATTCAGTGAAAATTGTTCCGTTCAAAGCCCTAGAGATGGATTCTTTATTTTTATTTTCCCGACAGGTTATGACACAGGCAGATTTAGGTCTTGCTGATGCTTATATCAATGGAGATTTTTCGTTTGTTGATAAAGAAAGAGGACTTTTGAATCTGATCATGGTATGGTAAATACACTTATTGAAGCATAAAGATTGAGTTTAGAAACTTATGACATATATCTGCCCGATCATTAACTTTCAGATTCTCATTGCTAACAAAGAATTGAACTCAAAGAACTCAAGTCATGCTAAGAAAAGGTACAGAAAGATTCAAATTTTGGCTAAGTTATTATGTAAGCTTTCACTTGTTCACACCTTGTGTTTGATCTCACAGGGGATGGTGGACACCGATGTTTCTGACTGCCAGTTTGGCATCTGCAAAGCATTTTCTAAAGCATGTCTCTAGGCAGAACACGCTGACTCAAGCTCGAAGGAACATTTCTCGTCATTATGACCTTGTAAGTTTTCTTCTGCCCACATTCATTCTATCTCAAATGAATACTTCCAATTTGAGTTAGTGATTTGATTCATGGTTGGGTCATTTTTGCAGAGTAATGAGCTTTTTGCTTTGTTCTTGGATGATACCATGACTTATTCCTCTGCGGTATTCAAGGTAACACTTATTTTTCTTTTTTTCACATTCTGCTACTATTTTGTGATTCTGACTACAAACTTTTTTCATTAACATGTAACAGTCAGTTGATGAGGAACTGAGAACTGCACAAATGAGAAAAATACATCTTCTGATTGATAAGGTAACATCTAGAGAAGAGCATTTCTTGATTTAGAATAAGAACCCGGATTTTTTTCTGTGTTCTTTAATGGCCAGAGTTGGATATTTCAGGCGAGAATAGAGAAGGACCATGAGGTTCTAGAAATTGGATGCGGGTGGGGAACATTGGCCATAGAAGTTGTGAGAAAAACTGGATGCAAATACACTGGCATTACACTATCTATCGAACAACTTAAATATGCAGAAGAAAAAGTGAAAGAAGCTGGACTTGAGGTTTGCATAATCCATCTTTGTATCTTGTTTCTGATTTCCAAGGCTATCTATGACTAACAATACAACTTATGAGTTGATAGGATCGGATTAAGTTTGAGCTATGTGATTATCGCCAACTATCTGCTGCTCACAAATATGATCGGATCATATCTTGGTAATACTTTTGTTTCCTTTGTTAAGTAATTAACTATGTATTTTGTTTAATGTCTAATATCATTTTGGATGTTTCAGCGAGATGTTAGAAGCTGTTGGCCATGAATTCATGGAGACATTTTTCAATCACTGTGAAGCTGCACTTGCAGAAGACGGCATTTTTGTCTTGCAGGTTACATTTTTTTTCCCCCTCATCCTTTCTTTCGAGCCAAATGCCAACCTCATGTTTGCAAAAACATTGATCGTTTTTATGATATTTTGGCCATAACAGTTCATATCTATACCTGAAGAGCGATACGATGAGTACAGACTTAGTTCAGATTTCATAAAAGAATACATATTCCCTGGTGGATGCCTTCCTTCTTTAGCAAGAGTTACTTCAGCCATGGCTTCTTCTTCGAGGCTATGGTAAGTCTTTTTTATATCAAATTATACCTTCAATGTCATTTTCTCCTCCAACCCATCTAACAAGGAAGAAATACAGCATTGATAACGTTGAGAACATCGGAATTCATTACTATCAGACGTTGAGATGCTGGAGGAAGAACTTCTTAGAGAGACAGAAGTAAGCTAAATACAAACACCACTTTGTCTGTTTTCTGTTCTAGAATCACTTATGCTTGCTCATATGTCCACTTATTATCTACGCAGACAAATCAATGATCTTGAATTCGATGATAAGTTCATAAGGACATGGGAATATTATTTCGACTACTGCGCAGCTGGTTTCAAGACTCTTACCCTTGGCAACTACCAGGTAAACAAACGACTACTAACCAATATAACCATCTTCTTTCCTCAGTGTCACTCAACAAAGACTTTGAATAGCTTAATCATTCGTTTCCACAACATTACAGATAGTGTTCTCACGTCCAGGCAATGTGGCTGCATTTGGGGATCCATTCCGTGGCTTCCCTTCTTCTCAGACATAAACAAGATCAGTAGATGAATCGTTCCCTCACTTTCAAATTGTATGCCGTTCCAATAAACATAGTTTACGTGTGAAAGTAAAATTAAATGTAATCTTTTATAAATATATGGATTCATGATTGATTCTCCATCAGTACCAACAATCTTGTACTATCCACACCATATTTCAATTCATTCTACAGCGAAAGATCATAACCGCCTTTAACAAAGTGTTTGATCCTTTACTCAGGCAGTAATGGAGAAATGATTCACTTCCACTACGACAACATTATAATTCAAGGCTAATGGACTGAGACATTTTGGGTAAAAGGCACTTTTTTATGTATAACATCAATTTTTATGTGTTCGGAAGACACCATAGTTGCAACACATAGCACCTCTCAAGAGTGGCCCCTCTTTATTTCATAAACAAGGCAAAAGCCAAAAGTAGCAGAACCTGTGAACTAGTCTTTAATCTGTCATAGTGTCATTGCATTGTCCAAAAGCTTACAATTTCGAGGTTATTCGGCTTAGGGTTGCTTCTATAGATCCATGAGGTTCATCCGTTGGCAGGTACACATCGTCCTTAAACTGCAAAAGCAATTTATCAGAAATAATTCCTATACTTTCAGATTTTATTTCATCAATAAAAGGCAACAACACGTGAAGATTCTTACCTTAACCATTGAAGGGTTTTCCTTGGTTGAAAGATTTACAGGTAGAAAGTGAATATTTGGCATTTTAAGGTGAATCGATGATACATCAGCGAACCTGATCATGTTAACAAGAATCTGGTCATCTATGGTAAAAATCACATAATTACACAAACAGTGAAGAGAATGTAGACAGATATGATGGTACCTTCTCAGTACATCACTTCCCATAAGATAGAGAGTTCGTTGGACAGAAGGGCTATACACACCGGTTTCTGGGTGACCAAAGAAAGTATCCATCAGAACTTTCTTCACGTCCATGAACTTCTCGCTAAAGTAGAGTTCTCTTTTAGGGATGCTTGTAACAGACTCGTACGAGTACCTGTCATCATGAACGACTAATTTCGGTTTCAAGAATCAATCAAAAATAAGAAAATATACGTAGCATCATTAATTAACTCATACCTCCAAGTTGCATTCACCTCTGTAGCAAGCATTCTCTCTCGAGTATCAGGCAGAATGGTGTACTTGTCTCTTACAAACCTCTCAAATCCTGACTGTGCATTTGCATAAAAGTGGCTTTCGTGAACAATCAATTATCAGTATATTTCCAAAGTAGATTGACAAATTATAACATCAAGTCTCGATTTTTCATATCATTCTTCTTTGTCTTTCCTCTCCCTCGAGTTCAGTAAGAGGAGTAGACTTCTGGCTCTAAAAGCTATAGACAAACCATGATAGGTATAATGCTCTACATTGTGTTTCCTCTTCTCATAAAGTAGACGGGCAACAATTCTTGTAAAGGTTAGAAAAAGGTATGGCTAAGAGGTTCAAAGACAAGCACGTCAATAAAGCAAGAACACTAAAAGAGTTCTTTTGCAAACCACTAACTCTCTGAGACACATATGTATCGTGGGAAACACTAGGAAAAAGACATTTAACTCGCCATTATAACAGGTTCACAACCTTTTGCAACAATATGTATCTGCAGAAAAAAACAGAATGTTGTGTACCTGGGTTGTCTTCAGCAGAGCTAGTCCAGCAACACCAGAAGTTAAGCTTAGTGCACCAGACTTTTGTACTGTTGCCTCGGCAGTATGGTTCTCTGACCCAAGCTTAAAACCTTCAAGCAACAAAACTTACTCAGAAAACTTATCAAACCATAGAAAAAAAAACTGATTCCAGAAATCTAAAGTACAAAACCGACCATGTAAATGAGGTTTTCCATCAATGCATACACGCTCCCAGGGCTTCTCAATGATTTTAACTATAGCAGTGTAAACCTTGTAAAATAAACAAGAAAACAGATGGGTACACACACTTTTCAAGAGTAACAAGCAGAGTATATATATACAGTTGATAGTGAACATACCTGTGGATAAAACGAGCAAAAATGATTCCCTATAAGTATTGCGAATTCCTCCACTGAGAGTCGTTCTCCACATTCTTTCGCCTTCACATAAACCTTTCCATTCCAACCATAACAAGACCAAAGTAAGTTTGGATGTGTTCCAATCAAACAAAACTGATTCTCTAAAAACAGAACAAGAACAAACTTAGTGACACCATAATACATCTCCAGCCACAAGATCCAACAAAAGATGTTCATTACAATAAATCTACGATCTACAATCCAAAACTAAAGCCGAGCCAGCCAGAGAAAGATTCATAAAACCATGATCGGAAGTAACTGAAGATCAAAGCTTTGGTCTTTTTTGTTGTTGTCAAAGCTAAGAGTGACTAAGATGTAACAGAGTTAGTCAACAAGTTTTCATTTTTAGATATTAGTCAAAAAAAAAAGTTTGAGACTTTACAGTGTTTTTCATGGTATCAGTGGCGACGATGTCAGAGTTATCATCACGGTGGTAAGAGGAGAGGCAGTGAGAGAGAAGACTGATGCTAACGTTCCATTCAACAAAGTGATGAGATCCGTCTTCAAGACGCCAAACTCTCCCCACTCTCACTCTCGCCTTCCCATGTCTTTGCTCTACTTTCAACCCATCTGCTGCTTCTTGTCCCATTTTTGCCTTAAAAACCAAAACTTTGAACAGATCGTACGATGCTAGATCGATCCAAGAACCTGATGATGAGATTCTCTGAGATTAATTGTAATGGTGGGGACTTGGAATAATTCTGAGGGAAGTACGATCAGATCAGATCAAAATCGATAATAGAGGAGATGAATGAAGAAGAAACCGTGTTGGGATCTCTGATTGTTGGACACGTTGACAAAGAAAGCTGACGTGTTGGAGGGAATCTCTTTTGTTGGCTGTTGGCAAATTTCGACGGTTCGATTTTTAGACCGGACCCAATGGAATTTATTAATTTATTGGTTTTTGCAAACGTTGTACATACAGACAAGCGTTCTAGTGATATTTTCTTAAAACTATGTCGGTAACCCATAACTGGAAAAGTGTTGCTTTCACAGACATTCCGCGGGATAAATTTATTTTCCAACGATATTTTCTTTTTTGAGAAAATGAGCATTTTTTTTCTCTTAAATTTGTATTTACTTAAGAGAGACTAAAATTTTAGTTTTAATGCTGTTAAAATTTTTTTGAATGTTTTCTAGTACTATAAAACATGGACTCTCCAAAGATGCTATTGACAATAAAATATTGTTTTGATGTTGAAAATAAAATATTGTTTTATTCCTAAATTGGATTATTTATTTTTATATGTTGTCAAAACTGTTTTATCTGGTCATCTTCGTTAGGAAATAAATTAAAAATATATGAAAACATGTTAGCAATTTTAATTCAATATAATGTTTTTCTGTCTTTTTCAAAAATGAAAAATCATAAACCACATCAATTTATTTTGATTAAATAATTAAATTAGTGATTGGATCAACATAACATATAAGTATATCCGTAATGATATGTTAATTCTCGAAATATTTGACTAACAGACAAAATCTTAATGTACAAATTAGTTTAATTTTATTACTTTAAATATGAAATTTAAAATAATTTATGTTTAGATTTATTTTGACTCATCCAAGTATTTGTGGTCGAGTGGTTAGAGATAGGTTTGAGATGCTAACACATTTCGGATTCGATTTCTCTATTGCATAAACATAAATCACATTTGTTTTGATACTTAAACGGATATAAACCCTTACTTTTAACCCATTTAAAAAATTAGGAAACGTTTATTCATGAGCTTTTTTTCTTTTCAGGAGACTAGTCTAAACACTTTCATAAATTTACCTTTGAATTATCCAAAAAAATAATATATATATATATATAATATTTTCACACAAATCGTAAAAGTATGTATTGATTGGGAATGCAGAATTGTAATTAAATATGAATTGAACGATTTCCTGAATAAGCTAAGCCATATTAAAAAAAAAAAGCTGGTCTTATTGACAGATTATTGTTTATTCATTGATCTGTAGATGCATGAGAATGATACTAGCTAAGTAAAACATGCCTTATCGTTTGTTGACATAACTCATAACCATTGCTTGCATGCATGCATGTGTACCATATACTGACACACATGACTTTATATGGTTATGTACACATGATACATCGATCATAATGTAATTAGTCTTATAAACCAATTGGCAAGTTGTATCAGGTGCAATGTAGATCAGTCCCTGGGAAATTAAAATGCCATACATGGCCATTTTGTGTAATCAAACAGGTGGACATAAATGATACATGATCATGATGTTCATATGCATGATTAAACTAAAAAGGTTTATATATCGTGCATCGTGCCCAATTGCACATGACCACTGGGGTACAATCACGTAAAATCACGTGCCCAATCAGTTTTACGTGATTGGATCAGATAACAAAATCGTAGTTTCTAGTTGTGAAACAGCCCTATTACCATCATATTATAAAACAAGAAGAGTTTAAGTTTGTGTGGACGGAACTATATTCTTGGTTCGTGAGCCCATGAAGCTTCCGAGAACATTAGATAAGATGATACAAATTAACTACAAGAAATCTTCGAAAGCCGATCTTCAGTCATATAAGTACAGAACACAACTCACTCACTCTTCAGTCCTTCAATCTTTCAATACGTAATCCTCTCCAAGGTCTTTCTTTTCAGTTCGCTTTCATTTTTCCGATTTAAATCTTTTTAAATACGTATAAGAAAAGGACAAAACCCATATTTGCTATCTCTCCAGACTCGGTCCAGCAACCGTTCCTTTCCATTTGAAGAACTAAATCCATTCTGTCCCAAATTCCCAATCCCAAAGGTAAAATTGCTGACTACAGTTCTCTATTAACTTTTTTTTTCCCCTAAAATTGTAATCATTGGTGTTTCGGTTCCTCTATTTGGATACACAAAATAATTTTTTAAAAATATAAAAGTAGAAACGAAATAAGAGCTGTCATATATATAGAAGTTTTCAAACTGATTTTCATAAATGTTTTCGAACATATATATCTTAGTCATATTACTCCATCTTCTCCTTACCTTACCGTATGAGCTTCATACGCAACTATCTGGATCTAAATATGGATTTAGATGCATTTATAATAGTTTATTTTTTTTGGGCAACAATGCATATATAATAGTTAAAATAACGATATATATAATGAAATAATTAAGAATTATGATATACTTTTCTAGTATTTTTTTGTTTCGTAAAAATTAAATTTCTAAATTTATTTGTTTTTATAGTTTTTACTAAAAATTTGTAAACTTCAAAAAGTATAATAGTGGATATTTAAATTTATTGAATTATTATTCGTTCAAAGTTACAAAAACTGTTTAGTATGATTAAATGGTGTATTAATAACTAAATTTTTTTTTTTTTTTAATATGTGTGAAAAGCCAAAACAATCAATCTATTAGAAGCAACATGCCTAGAGTGTAAAAAGTTTTCAAACTGAATTTTAGAAATGTTTTCGAAAATTTTTACTAAGGACATTCTCAAAAATATCACACTTCTAAAGTAATCAGTTTTCTTTTCTTCTTTTTAGCAGTAATCAGTTTTCTTATCATGGTTTATTCTTGTTTTATTAAGAACATTAATTGTTTTAGATGTTTTTAGATCTAAAGCAATTAGTTATCTTTTCATTTTTTTTTCTTGACAATTCCGTAGCTGAGTTTCATTGAAGTTGACGTACTAAAGACAGTGATCAAATCCTATATAACTAAACCACCTTCTCTTCACGCCACATTGCTTATGAAAATACTCACGGTATTGCTATCTTTAGGCCGATATGAAAGCTGCACGAGGTTTGCTAGGGAAAGGAATCACTCTTGTCAACGATCTGCAACATATGGTCATTTCCCTAACCGAGTTAGGGGCTCGGCTTTTCGTCACTAGATTCTTGGAACAGTTCATATCGATTGGTTATGTAACGTGAGGCTCACCTTATCTCCTCGATTTATATAACATAATGTTACACCACTGTTATTTGTTGCATAAATAGCTACTCTTTGAACTGAACAGAATACTAGAAGATGGAGGAACAATGTTCATATTCGGAGGAAAGGATTCTAATTGTCATTTGAAATCTACCCTCAAGATTCACAGTCCTCAGTTTTATTGGAAGGTTCATATATATATATATATATATATATTTATCTAAGACAATGAGAAAATAAAATAGACTTTCCATAGCTAAAGAACCTGATTCACAGGTGATGACACAAGCGGATTTAGGACTCGCAGATGCTTATATTAGTGGAGATTTTTCTTTCGTGGATAAAGACTCAGGAATTTTGAATCTGATTATGGTATGCTTACTTCTTCTATTGTTGAGTTATTTCCAATGATTATCCGCTTACTAGATAAAACATTTCTGCAGATTCTCATTGCTAATAGAGACTTGAGCTCAACTAAATCAAATTTTGCTAAGAGAAGGTAAAAGCTATATAGCCTCGTTACATGAAAGATTAAGGCTTAAGCTTTCATTTATTATTTTTGGTTTTACAGAGGATGGTGGACACCAATGTTTCTAACTGCCGGTTTAGCATCTGCAAAGTATTTTCTAAAGCATGTCTCTAGGAAAAACACTCTAACACAAGCTCGAAGGAACATTTCTCGTCACTATGACCTTGTAAGTAGCTTGAATCTCCACCTCTCTTAAAATCTCGATGAACATTTCCTTAGTCTTTTGGGTTTATAATCAGATTCTATGTTCACAGAGCAACGAGCTTTTCGGTCTCTTCATGGATGATACCATGACTTACTCCGCTGCAGTATTCAAGGTGACCATTGAAATATTTGGAGGATTTTGTTTCTTTTTTTTAGGTTTCTCTATTACTTCACTATAATTCTGACTTCAAGCTTTTGCAATTTTTATGTATATAGTCACACAATGAGGATCTAAGAACTGCACAAATGAGAAAAATAATTCTTTTGATTGAAAAGGTAAGATCTATAGGAGACCATTTTCTTGATTTTATAACAAAAACTGCCGTTTTTCTTGATTCTTTACTAATCGAAAGTGGGAAATTCCAGGCAAGGGTAGAGAAGAACCATGAGGTTTTAGAGATAGGATGCGGATGGGGAACATTGGCCATAGAAGTAGTGAGAAGAACTGGATGCAAATACACTGGCATTACTCTATCTATTGAACAACTTAAATATGCAGAAGCAAAAGTGAAAGAAGCTGGACTTCAGGTTTTGTATAATCCACATATGAATATGCTTTCCAATATATACCAGGAACATTGTGCCTTATGATTAGCACTTTTACTTTTGAATACCCAGGACCGGATTAAGTTTGAGCTATGTGATTATCGCCAAATATCTGATGCCCATAAGTATGATAGAATTATAGCTTGGTAAATCCTTTCTTTCTCCCTCTTTGTTAATGTAACTTTTGTAATGTGTCTTATCAGTTATGATGAAACATTTTGGAATGTTTCAGCGAGATGATAGAAGCGGTTGGCCATGAGTTCTATGAGATGTTTTTCAGTTGCTGTGAAGCTGCACTTGCAAAAGACGGCATCTTTGTCATGCAGTTAACATTTGCTTTTCCATCACGGTTCCCCCATGGTTGCATATATAACCATTGATCGTTTTAATTTTTAACCATATAACAGTTCACAGCAGTACCTGAAGAGCTTTATGATGAGAGCAGACTAACTTCAGGTTTCATAACAGAATACATATTCCCTGGTGGATGTCTTCCTTCTTTAGCCAGAGTTACTTCAGCCATGTCCTCTTCTTCTAAGCTATGGTCAATTATTTTCTTTATCAGAGTTTAGCTTCAATATCAATTAATTTCGCTGCTTTATCCTATGCCAAACCATCTAACACCAACATAAATACAGCATTGAAAACGTTGAGAACATTGGGATTCATTACTACCAAACACTGAGATGCTGGAGAAAGAACTTCTTGGAGAGACAAAAGTAAGATAAATATTAATAACATCATTGCCTTTGATTTCTTCTCAGGAATCAGTATGCTTGTTCATATGTCCAAGAGAACTAACTATTATCTGTACAGGCAAATCATGGATCTTGGATTCGACGATAAATTCCTAAGGACATGGGAATACTACTTCGACTATTGTGCAGCTGGTTTCAAGACTCGTACCCTTAGAAATTATCAGGTAGCACAAACAGCTTGAGCAATAACCAGAAACAGAAGCATGGTCGTTCCCTCAGTGTCATTCAACAGAGACTTAACTCAAATAATTTAATGTATTTATGGAAATTTCAGGTAGTTTTTTCTCGTCCCGGGAACATTGCTGCGTTCGAGGATCCATTTCACAGTTTCCCTTCTGCTTTGACAAAACAAGAGTAGATTGGTAATTTCTTGTGTTGTTTTCCTCTTAAAGTAGATTGACAAAACAAGAGTACAATGTTACAGCTTACAATAAGACCATCACGAATATGTGAAGGCTTCATTAATTACATTCATATCATTCACTTGTACTTTTATCTGGTCAAAGTTTGCTTGCCATCTTAAGAGACAAAAGAACAATCTTATATATAATTAGCCAACTCTTCTCTCCATCTAAAATGTCCACGTCAGCCCCTGAATTTTGACACGTATCCCTTTTTTTACCAAACCAAAAACGCAACTATTTTAAAATGAAACGCAAATCATCAGTTCCTAAAATCGTAAACGTGTGTCACTGTTCTTTAAAAAAAGTTGAACGAAACAATTCGCCTTCCTTTTAGGTTTGGGCGGTTTATATCCCTATTGTTTTGGCCATCTGTATCCCTTCTTTTTCTCTTCTGTCTTCATCAAGCAAAAGGACATCCTTTACATTCTTCTCTCCTATCTGTACACGCAGCCCAGCACATGCTTTCAGCGCAAACCGGTATGTATATTTTGTGTGTCTAACACCAGAAATCAGCATCTTGTAGTACAAACCCAAAGCTTTTTCCAGGAAACCGTTCGATGCATAGGCTCGGATCATCACGTCACACGCAATAGGATTGCTCCCTCGATGAGGATTTCATCGAACACGTGGTGTACAAGTTTTACTTCGTTGCATATTGCGTAGAGACACGTTAGATTGACGAGCACAATGTAGGAAGTAAGCGTAAGGGAGCGTTTAAGAAGGTGCTTATGAATGATCTGTCCTAGGATCAGATTCCGTGATCGAATACAAGATTCAAGAAAGCTCAGAAACTCGAAACAATGGATTCAAGTTTTAGTTGCGTTGGCGATTATCACGTCGGATAATCACGTCGAAGCGGCCCAATTTGTTGCAAGTGGGTTGCTTTGCTCTGATCAAGTCTTCGCTTAAAACATGTTCTCCAAGAAGCTTCAAAGCTTCTCCAAAAATCCCAAAAAAACTTGAACATCGTTGGATACCATAATCTTCAGGAAGAAGAAACAAAAATTCGCTTTTCAGACTTCGTCATGGGTAAGAGCAGAGCGACCAAAAACCAGTAGCTTTTCCCCTCTTGTGCTCATAGTTGAGTTGGTATTAGGTTTCAAATTCTAATATTTTCAACTTACCCTCCACTTGCAGAGCCACACATGGATAGAGATACGACGAGAGGAGTATCAAAGAGCGAACAGAAAATTTGACATTCAATAACTTCGTACGTCACTCTCCTCTCTCTCAATTTTTTTTTTTAATTATATATTTGGAAAATATTTGAATTTTTTCATCTAAGATTGACTGAAGAATTTGTGGGGTATATGATATGATATTTCAAATTCCAATTTCCTAATCTTCTATTATTTTTGATTCACAAAAGGTTTGGATCGTAGTTTACCAATGTGTGTAACTGTTTTGTCCATAGGTTATGATCTATATTCTTGGATCGATTCACAATTCTTGGATGAGTGGATTCAAATAGTCATAATTCAAGCATTAAATTTTTAAGAGAAAGTTAGGGCTCGGGCAGATTAATAGCTATTCATTCTTACATTCTCCAATACTGCTTGAGTTCTCTGGATTTGATTGGTTTACGAGTTTTACTGTGAGGATGTGGGTGTTATGCTAAGCTGATGTATTAGCAGCTGGGCAGGAGAATACGAAAGAGAATCGCGCTCCTCCATGAGGTGGTCAAGCAGAGAGAGAGTGTTCGACAATCACCTTCTAATGTGGGTGATTCAATCAGTGATGCAAAGCAGGATTTTTTTGAGAACACCATCGAAAGATAAAAACAAGATGACCAAGAAAACACTAATAAAAAGTATTGTAAACGGGATGCTCAACGTCTATTATTTTTCTTGAACTAATTTTCACATATATTCCACCGTAGATGCTTTAATGCATGCATGTAGCATAGGACCAAACAGTAAATGACTGATTAAAATATAGTGAATTGTTCGAACATCCGTTCATCCTCTCTTATACATTTAGATTTTAGATCTTATGGACCACTACTTCTCCCCGATTATTTTTATATTTAGTTATTACAAACGATATCGTTGATTAAAACAGAATTGTTTGTTCAAAAAACAACAACATGAGACCTTTACAATTTCCGTAAATAATCATCATAAATAAAAGTCCAAAAACGCAACTAAAATGAAAGATTATTTAAGATTACTTTTTTTTTTCAACAATTACTTTTTAAAAACACTAAAATAAAATCACAGAACTGACAATATACAATTATGAAATTACAAAGCATCTTACATTTAATGATAAATATAACATTAAATACCTTATTTAAAGTAATAACAGAGAGGAAAACCATAAAGACCACTTCACATTGAAATTTATAATCCATCCTTATTAATCAAATGAAATACTACACCACATCATTTTCATAAAATATACACGAAATGATGAATTTGTTTTAAAAAAAAAAAAATCAGTAAAATCAAATACTAAACTAAATATCCGTTCACAATTTCTGCATGAAATAATTTATTCTTAATAGGAAAGTGGTAGTGGTAGTCCAAATAAACTTCACGGGAATAAAAATAACTCACTATCTACCTATCAAACAATGTTACAAGGATAATACGATTTCAGGACCAAACCACGTTGTGCAAAAAAAAAAACATGCTGTAAATCAAATGACAACTAAACCAAAATAAAACATGTAACAAAAAAAAAATTAATAATAATATAAATAAAGCAAACAGACCCCGCGCGTGCGCGGGGGTAATGGGGTAGAGATTACTAGTAAGTACTTAATTGTCCATATTGCTGAATCTCGTTTGTCAGCACTCCCCACTGATAAGCCCAAGAAAGCCAAAGGTGGTAAACCTGAAAGTGCAGCTGATTCTTCTGAAGTTTCGGAAAAGTTTAATGGAGCTTTGTTAGTTGGGAAGAAGTACAAACCTTTGTCTAATTACTTTGACGATTTCTCAAGTAGCAGATGGTTATGTCAATGATGACAATGGTTAGATTTCAAGAACCCATTGCTTTGTCTACTCAAACTTTTATTTAATCGATATTCAACTAAAAGTTACACGATGTTGAGTACGAAGATAAGATAAGGTATCATAATTTTTATTTTATTCACTGTTATTCAATCTGAAACAGCTTTAATCTGAGAGGCTGGAAGTGCATAAAGTATAAGATAAACAAACACCATAAAAGTTACAATGTTACAGCTTTAGAAATAAGGCCTTGATTGATGTATATGTAAAGGCTTGCTTACTTGTTACATTCCGCTTTCATCTTACATTTTCATATCATTCGCTTGTACTTCCCTTGTTTAGCCTTGAGACCATATTCTCCGTCCTCTGCAACAAAATGATCCCAAATTATTCAAAAACATTTGTGAATATATTAATAATATGGATCACAAATGAAACACTAACCTGTTCGGAATGCGAAAGATACTTCCCATCAAGTGTCACAACAACACGATTATTACCATCCACTCCTTTAACTTTGTCCACAGAGCAATAAAAGTCTATCGCTGACATGCTACAGAATTAAGCACAGAATGTAACAAAAGGGTCAGCTTTATAGATACCATTAACAGACTCAAAAAAATTCTTGGAGGATGGATGATTCTGCACCTGCTCTTTTGCTCTATACACTACTTATTTTAAGAAAAACCAGCAAATTATCGAGTTAATAGTAAAGAGAAAACTACTAAACAGTATTGCCATTTTAAATTCTTCACAAGGGACAATCTACTAACTCAAGAAACTAAACTATGCGATTAATAAGAGCCAATAGTGTCCTACAGGACAAAGTTTTGACTTATGGAGAAGCAAACCAGGAAACAATGGACCAAAAATGAATGAAGAGAAACAAAAAGAGACTGTGAAAGATGATTGATTGGCAATAGCTATTAGCAAACAGTTTCTATGCAGCATCTAGATTCCAGATACTGAATCTGAATGAAGAAACGGTAGTAACACTATCCTTTCCAGCTTTTCCTTTTAGTCTATTCACATTTACAATCAACCCTTAAAACATTTAAATATCGTTCTTGTTCATCTCTAAAGTGTTACACAACTAGATTTCATATAATCTACAAAGTGTACATGATGACAACACTAACACCATAGAAGGAACCGACATGTCGAATAAATCAAGAAAACTTTCAGTTTAACCCTCATAATATGAACAAAACAGATCAACAGACTCTACTAATTCATGATCCTTTCCAAGTAACCATAAGAACTCAGACTGTACATACTAACAACATAATGATTCCATTCATATTAAAGATGATTTTAAACTTACATGCCGTCGCCGAAATCTTCATTGATAATCTCCTTTATACTCTCACCAAAATGCATCACTGCTTCATTCAACCTGTAGACGGTTGGTTCTTGGATGAGGTTTGGATCATATGATCTCCATGGAGGAGACATCATCGCGGCGATGTGTTCATCGGTCAGAGCCGGTAAAGCTTCACGGAGCTTTGGGACTGTGTCGGGTTTGAGCTGGGCTTGACGACGGAGCAGCTGAGCCACGTAGACGTTGGTGAGGCCTGTCTCCGACGCTAATTGGCTGTAAGTCTTCCCGGAGGCTGACTTCACGGCAAGAAGTTGATTTGAAACACTCTGCTTTGTCGCCGCTTCCATTTTCTGACCAGTCACTTATGTTTTTTTTGGGTAAATGGAGTAATCACTTTTTGAACACCTTATCGATAATAAACTGTACTTTTCAAACAACACACCATCACCATGTGTCAGAAGTACAAGTAGAATAACTAAAAAATACTCCATATACATAAATATTTGAAATTCTGCCAAAATAATTTATAACTAGATAGTAATCAGCCTCTTACAAGATTTCTATTCAAATATTATATTGGATATAATTTTGACATTATATCATACAATATTAAACATGATTTTAAATTATATGATATATAAATAACTATGATTTTTTTATGAATATTTTTTAACCATTTTATACAAAAATTATTTAATGTGATTAATCAACTTTTTTTTTTATCAAACATCTTATATACATAATTTATTATAATAGTTAAAAATTAAATAATAATAATATTATTGGTAATGACAAAAAATATTAGCTTACTAAAATTTAAATCGAGTAAAATATTTTTAATAGTTAAATTATCAATAAAATATTATTTTCTTTGGAAATATCTGATTTTTAGATTTTATTTTTTAAATAAATTTGAAAAACTTTATATAATAAATTAAACTAAAAAGGCCATATAAAAAAAAACTTACAAAATAAAAATGATGAATGAAGTTATAAAATAAATTTTTAATATATTAAATTAATATAGAGCTTTTGACTTATATTAAAAAAAATAATTATACCAATCAAAAATTAATACCACATTCAAAATATCTTAAAATTTTATATTAAAAAATAATTAAATCATATGCAAATAAAAATAATTAAATCATATGCACTATAGTTTAGATACATTTGTTAAAATCAATGGATATTTATCAATATTGATTGAATAAAAAATTAGGATATCTTATTTATATCTTAATTGATATAAATAAGCATAAATATAATTAGTAAATTTTTATTTATTTAAATTTGTTATTACTTAGTTTAATATATATATATATATATATTATTGATAATATTTTCAGAAAATAAATAATTTTTATTACCATAACTTTGTTACTGATGGGTATAAACACAAATCAAATATTTTGATGTTAGTTTATTTGAGGTAATAACAAAAAAGCTTTCAATGATATTTAAATATAATAAATATTATTATTTGAGATAATAACAAAAAGATTTGAATGATATTTAAATATAAGAAAAGTTATAATAACTATAGTTATATATAAGAAATATATTTAATAATCATGGTAAATTGATATAAATTAATAATTTTATTTATATATTGAATTTTTCTTTAAGTTACATGAAGAAAAAGTAGTGGATACTATTATTGTATTATATTATATCTTTAATTAATGTAATATTAATAATGTAAACGTATATATAACTTTTTTTTTATATGTCATATCGGCTTTCGGTCGGCTTCGGTAGGTACGTACCGAGATGCTACAGAGTGGACTACTTCCGCTTATACTGCTTTTGTATGGATCACTACACTGTCTGGTCTGAGTTTGAAATGTCTTCCGATTAATACCAGAAAGTAAACAGACCGCATGCATTTCTGGCTATCAGATAAACCAATGTGGGCATTAGCCCAACTGACATATTTCCCAACAAAGTGTTGATAACAGCACGAGAAGAAAGACCTGGGAGTTGCACCTTTACCCTCAAACGTTCCTACCACTAACCCACCATGATGCGGGCAAAATATATATAACTTTTATATTAAATATATTATTTCTTACTTATAAATAATAAGCATTACAAAATATTTTGTACATAAATTAGTATGAAAATAATATAATTGTTATTGTAACTAAATAATTATATACTTAAATATAAAATCGAATAATTATATACTTAAATATAAATATATTTTAATAGAAAATTTATTTAATAAACAAGAATCTATATTTTACATATAAAATTATTTAATTATATTTTTAAATACATAATTAAATATATATATAATAAAATATTATATGGATTAATGAATGATATGTATTAGAATTTTTATGAGATATATTATATAGTAATGATGATAAATAAATTAATATAAGTGTTGATAATATATAATGGTGTTACATATAATTTATCTACTAAATTCAGATTTTTTTATGTTTATGGCTGAAAAAGCATTATGGTGATAAGAGTTTATAGTAGCAATTATATAATAAATACATGGATATAAATTAAAAAATGATTTTTAAATAATATATAGGGAATAAAAAAATATTAATGTTTTTTTGGTAAATGGAGTAAGCAGAACACCTTGTCGAAAAAACTATACTTTTAAAATAACACACCATCACCATGTGTCAGAAGGACGAGTAGAATAACTATAAAATATATACATAAATATTTTGAAATTCTGCCAAAATAATTTATTTAAAATGTCTACACACAAAAAACTGCAGATAGGATCTATGCATCGATGGGAATTCGTATATGTTTTTAGCCAAATTCATCTCAAATTGTTTAGTTGATTTTTTTAAATTTATACACTTAAATACATACATATTTTAAATTAGAATAGTTATTAAATGCAGATACAATAAAAAAAAAATCTATTTTCAGAAGATTAACCTAATTTTTACGAAAATTAAGTTAAATCTAACTAAAATCAAACTGATAAATATTTTTATTTTTTAAGAAACAAATTCAAAAAAATTATTTTTATTTTTATAATTTATTCTATTTAAATGATAAAATAAGATAACATATATAACCGTGTAAACAGCCAAGCGACTGCATTTAATTTCGAACAATAGAAATTAACCATTTTGCACATTCCTCTTTTACTAGCATCAATATATTTTTCTTTTTATTATTAATTAGATTAGGATCAGTGCGTTGCACAAGTTTTTAATTGAAGTTATTATTTGTAATTTTTTTTAAAAAAATTTCATTTAAAAAAAAAAAATTATTACACTTCCTTGTGAAATTCGAATCTATTTATCCAAATTCAATCTTCACATATCGTATGAAAAAGTATGTTCACTTCCATATTCTTAATGTCAAACTTGAATTTTTAATTCTTTTGACATTCTTTCATGTCCAGTCTATGTATGAGAAAATAATAAGGCGGTAATGAAAAACTCACTTGTAAAAAAAATAAAGAGTAACGAAAACAAAACGGACGCGAGCATGAGTCTGGGCTCAAATGGTCTCATTGATCGATATGCTTCAGCTAAGTGATAGGTTCGTGTTTTCTAATTTAAAATATTATTTTTTGGAAAATAACATATTTGTTTTTTTATATTATTGTCTCTCTCAGCATATCATATATTGTTGAAATTTTTTGGATATACAATATTTTGTGGAATATTATTGTCGCTATATTTTGTGTCTACGTTAAGAAACCGAAGTCCTGCAATTGTAGTGACTCTCGATAGTGCGACGTATAATTGTATGTGTGAAAAGATTGAACTTGGCAAATATAAACCTACTTTGTTTAAGTTCTAACCTTAACTCTTATTGATATTTAATGTTACACATGCTGTTTTGATGAAGTTCTATTGGAATTTTGACTCGCGAATGTGCAGTTCTGCCATTAAGTAAAAGTATAGCTGCTATTCCAGATGATGCCACTGGTAATACAATTCTTTCTTGTGATCTTAACCTAGAGATAATTGTCTTATACACGTATGCTTTTCCCATTCTTCCTACTCCATTGAAGAAAAACAGTTTTCATTTCTTACAGTCAATCGAGTCAATAACAACTTCGTACACTTTTTTCTGCTCCCCATTTAATGTTTGTATTAACTTGGTATGCTATTCTTGTTCAAGCATTAGTTATTTAATTCAAACATAATATCTAAGATAAAAAAAATAGAACAAAAAAAATAGATTTTTTAAAAAAATAAGAGAATGAGAAAATATACCTGATATTTTAAGCTTGTGTTATTATGTTTATGAAAGATTATGAGAGAGTACATAATTTTATATATAGGTGATTGTTTCTAATTTTTGGAATTTATGATTTCTTAAAAAAGGTAAATTACTTTTTTCATTATTTTAATCATTTTTTGTGTATAATTTACTTTTTCACATAGGTAAATTACTTTTTGTTTACTTTCATCCTTTTTTTGTTTATAATTAATTTTTTTAAATGATAAATTACTTTTTCGATTACTTCTTTTTATAATTGACTTTTTAAAAAGTTTTTTTGTTTATAATTATCTTTGTTTTTTTAAAAGAAAATTACTTTTTTGATTACAAATTCTATTTTGTTTATAATTTCCTTTTATGATTTTTTTTAAAAAAAAATTAATAATTTTATAATTTTATATTTTGACACATTTAAAATCTTAGATAATCAAATTGCCACTTTTCACAATCCTATTAATTATTAACTTTGAATAGTCAACTTTATATAATAAGATTAACTAAATTTTGGTAAGTGAATATATATATGATATATATATATATATATATACTGATTGAAAAGAAATTTATATTAAGAATTAATATTTTAAACCATTTAAAAAAGAATTTTAGCTAAA
Source organism: Sisymbrium altissimum (assembly GCA_900406495.1). NCBI lineage: Eukaryota > Viridiplantae > Streptophyta > Magnoliopsida > Brassicales > Brassicaceae > Sisymbrium > Sisymbrium altissimum. The sequence goes on from OVBI01000685.1 coordinate 40,231, forward strand.
CAAAAAAAGAGAAATATTTTTTCTTTAAAATAATAAATATCCTTTTGAGTAATCTTAAGATAATATTGTATATTGCACATAATAATTTTTTTTTTGTGAAAAACTGTATTCGTTTTAGTTATTTTTTTTATAATAATTTAGTTATTGTTTTATAATAATATATTAACTCGTTGTTGTATTGAAAGCAGTGAGTGGAAAACTTAATTATATTACACATAAGGGTTGTTAGATAGAGAACGTGTAGAAATTATAATTTAAAAGAGTGGAAGGGGTTGTTGACAAGAAAAAAAAAAAAAGGAAGTAGGTGGTTTGTTGAAGGTTATTAATATAATTTGAATATTATTTCAGATATTAGGTGCGTAACGGTTAGGTGGAAAGATGCCGCAGACCCATAAACCCCATTTGTATTTATATATGGGTATATGGTCTCACAATACACGTTTCCAATTTTTAAAAATCCATGCAATTTGGACCTTCTTTTTTGAGTTTATAATTTTCAGTCTCCACATGAGTAAGACATATTAATTAATCACCCATAACACGTTTGATAATGCGAGTGATACAAATATCGTCTCTTTATCACCAGATTTAATTAGAAAACCATATGGGTTGACAGGTTGTTATCACCAGATTATTCTATATATATATAGTTTCGTCTGTTCTATTCCAATGTTTCTTTTTGTTAATTTATAGAACAAATGAAAATTATTTCAAATTGGGTATACCCGAACCTTCATACTCCAACTTAGTAGTCATATTATAGTTTCAAATCATGTACCATAATTTTTTTGGAATCAGTTTTCTTTTTCTAGCTTTTATAGAAAACTTGATATCGTAAAAGAATTTCATGTAGCTTAAATCTAATATGTTCCTCGAGTTTCTATATAGCATGGTATTCTTTCATGGAGTAACATATAAAGTTTATAGAAAATAGTCTCTTTTTCCTAATAATTTTTTCAACTATATATTAGTCTATTATTATAGATATAGAAATATTGTCTAAGTGATCAGATTTTTTAAAAGTAATTATACAATTTAATCCTCTTTTCTTTAAATATATCAATATAACATCTTTTAAAAAGTGTGTTATAAAATATTTTTTTCTCCTTCAAAAACATGAAATGAAAATATTTAAAATTTTCATTTTGACAGCAAATCATTTCATCTCTACCTGTCATATTTTTTTTTCCTGATAAAACTCGTTTTTTATTTTTACTTTTACAAAAATAATTTTTTTCACTGATTTCAACATTCTAATATTTTTTTTTATCTTTACCATTCCTATTTCTCTCTTACATATATTTTTTTCTTTGTAAATTATAATTTTTTTTAATTTATGAATTTCTATAATAACATTAAAAAATTAAGTCTATAAATAATTTAATTAAAATATTTTATTTATTTATGGATTAGATGTAAAACAAATTTGAAAAATCAACGAATAAAATGAAAACTATTTATAGGATAAATAATTGAAAGTTTATATAAACATATAAATATTTTTCAACCTTTCAAATATTTCGAAACTTTCAAAAGATTTTTAAAACTTTGAAAATATTTTTAATAAAGAGTGCGCATAAAAATGAATGACAAACAAGTAAGAAAAATCACTAAATTAGTATCAACCAATTATATAATTTTTGATCATGATCATTTGAAAGTTTTGGAATATCTACATGTTGTTAAAGTGACTTAAAATGTTAGTGATTTAGAAGAGGTTATTTATCACAGGCTGGTATAGTATAATTTAAAAAACTTAAATCAAAATTATTATATTTTTATACTTATAAGGATTTAAGGGCATTTGTCTTTTTAAATAGATAAGTACATAGATATATTCTGATGAATTCACAAAAAAAGAAAAAGAGAGAAAACCATTACATTTTAAATTAATATTACTTCTTTCGCACGTGACATAAAGTGTAAGATGTACAGTAACTAGCCAACCTTTTTTTTTTTTTTTTTGTGGACAATCCACATAGTTTTTTCTTTAATCATTTTCTTCATATATTTTTTTTTTTCTGACCAATTCACGTGGTCTCATAGACTCATATTTTCTTAAGAAAAAAATCAAATTTTAATGTTCCATATTTTCTAAACATTTCCAAATCAAATTTTAATGTTCCAAATTTTCTAAACATTTCCATTAGGGTCATTACAAATTTTCTAAAAATTTTCATTGGATATTCAAATTTTTCAAAATATTAGAATCTAATTCCAAATCTGTCAAATTCGTAAACTTTGAGTATTTAAATTTCGATTATTCATGAAAAACTTAATATAACAAATACAATCCAAGATAAAATTTTAAAATTATAATTCTTATATTTTCACAAATCAAATAAATAAAATAATAAAATAATACAAAATTATTTTAGAAAAATGTTAATTTTTACTTATAGTTTTGAAGATAGTTAATGCAAAATATATTTATGAGTTGAACATTGAAATTTCTATAAAAACTATTTGCCAACTATAATTAAATTTATGATAAAATTATTTTTGTCTTTTTAAAACATTGTTTGAAATGAATGTTATTTTTTACATAGACGGTTTATTACCAACTATAAATTTATGATAAAATTATGAATGTCTTTTTAAAACTGCGTATTTTCTATTTATTTTTTTTAGAAAAAATTTCTTGATTAAACTAGGTTTTGGGCTTTATAGACATAAAACTATAAATTTTATTAGGTCTTAAATTCTACGAGTCCTAGAGTTCAAAGCATAATCTACTTCACTTTAGGTTTTCATTATCTGGCAGTGTGGCTACATTGCCGGATGCAAAATGAATTAATGATTGAATGGTTAGGAAGAGAGATGATACAGCTAACTAATTTTTTATTCAAGTCAGTCATCTGAATTAAGTAAGAGTAAAAGAAAAGTGGTTTGTACAGGTAAAAAAGGAGGTAGCCAGCAAATAGCCTAGCACAACTCATTTAACAAATTCTTCAACAGCCCAATTCCTGATATCAAAAGAATAGGCCAAATACATTATTCATTTTTGGCGGGATAAATTCATTAAGTATATAAGAATTTCTCTCCAATCGACAATATAAGCTTATTCAAACTAATGTTTATACCTCTTACATAGAACTGAGCAAGCAGTAAACTTTATTATGTTTGCTTGTGGAAAATGAAAATGACTACATGCTAAAGCCAATAAGAACAAAGCTATGTAGATGCCCATATTGCGTATGATTCACTGCACCCAATCCATATTCTAGAAACTAACATAGGCGCATGTTAACTTTGTCGAACAGCAATAGAATATAACCAAGGAAAATAGGGAATTAGTCTGGCCCCAACTCATTAGAATAACCCGAGACTTGACCCAACATCTAGAAACCCGAGCTGATATATGAATCCCACTAGATAACCTCTATAAATATAACCCTCCTCAGTAAGAAAGAGGTTTTTCATATATCTTTACCTAAAGTACTTAATCAATATCGTTCAAAAAACTTAGTTCGCTTCTTCCTTCCTTTCACTGAGCAAGATTATATTGTTTTTGGGGGGAGTGTATTAATATTTGAAAAAAATTAGTTTTTGGTGAGTTTTGAGATGATATTGACTTTGAGTGAATTATGAAAGTTTCTGAAATTTTTATTAAACCATTTTAGAATCCCATCTGAAATCATGAGATTTAGTTTTTTCTATTTTTAATTAAATCTCACCAAAATCACTTTAAAATCATAACAAATTTTTTTAAAATTTATTATTTCAAATATTTTCAATAACAGTAGATTTTTAAGTATATTTTAAAATATAAATTTAAAAACACTGGATTTCAAAAAAATTTTAAAAATTAAAAATTTTTAAAATAACAATGGATTTACTATTTAAATATAAATAACTTCAATCCTTTCCAAATCAAAGATTGAATATACATCCCTAATTATCTGGCTACTCTCAATTCATCATTTCCACCGATCCTTGATTAAAGAAACTATAAGAGATCCTTGATCAAGAAAACTATTGTTTTGGTATTCTTGATCGACCAAACATATTTTAAATAAACTAAAATAAAAAAATGGGATAATTACATAAACGTAAACGTCTAGTGTTTTGACGTGAGTCAAACATGGCTTTAACTTGTGCGCTATATATATGGCACAAGTGTTTGCTTTTAAAATCACCCAATAGTCGCTTACTTTTAAAATCACCCAATACTAGCTTACTCCTAAGTTCTTCAATCTTCAGTGACAGTCTCTTCACTTTCAGTTTCGCTTTTGTTTATTTCAGATTTATCCTTTTTAAAAAGAAAATCAGAACAAAAAGAAAAACACGATTTCAGTTTCAGAATTCCAAGAAACCCGGAAGGTCTTTGCAAGTACAAAAAGGGGTAAAATTACTAACATTTCTCTTCTCTAAAACATATTTGTTCATTTGTGTCTCAGTATCCAAGTTTTTATAATATTATTGTCTCTCCACATACATATATACTTTTTACATATGTGAATAAAATCATTGGTTTATGACAGCCTGAGAGGAAATAAAAAGAAATGTCACTATAGATTCGAGTCTACCATTGTTGGTTCCAAATTTTGTTTTGTTTTATGAGATGGTAGATAAAGCAGAAGAAGGAGAAGGGTCACAAAATAAATTCGAGTCTACTATTCTAATCATTTTTAATGCAACATATCTGTATTAAAGTAGGTCAAAATGTTCCAAAATGAGTTTATTGTGTTCTCAGAATATGCGAAATTTTCTAATATCTTTTAGCAATTTTTTGTTTCTCAATTTTTATTATGAAAACACGTTCTTAGCATATCCGTTGTATCAGGTCAATGTAACTTATTTTCTACAATGCAGGCTGATAGGTTTCATTAAAAAGCTAAAAAAAAAATTTGAATTGGATATCTTTTTCTAATACAGAGGAAAAATGAAAGTGGCGGTGATAGGAAGTGGAATAAGTGGATTAGGAAGTGCGTACGTTCTTGCTAATCAAGGAGTTGAAGAAATCGTTTTATACGAGAAAGAGGAGTCATTAGGTGGTCACTGTAAAACGGTGCATTTTGATGGCATTGACTTGGACCTTGGATTCGTGATCTGTAATCGTGTATGTAATTTTTCTCCCTTTCGCTCCTTTTTTTTTTTTTTTTTTACGAAAATTTTTTTTTTTTNGTTTTATAGAAATAAATAGTTATAAAGTTATATATATATATATATATATATATTTTCCTGAAAAAGTGATGATAATTGAGTTATTTAATTTTTGTCAAAAATAGAAAGAAATCGAGGCATCTACCTTTATATGTCCCATGTCCACAGTCCACAGATGGACCATACCTTGTGTTGTGTTTTGTAGTTTATTGGAATATATATATATATATATATATATATAGATATATATATCCATTTTTGTTTTAGTTTTTCATTTTTGCCATAAATTATTGTTCTAAACCTTTGGCATGTTATATGAATAGCTAAAGTAGGTGACATATCTGTCCAAGTCTAGGAACTAGAGTTTTATATTTTACCAACGAGTTTTAACATGTTGTTTGTTTCATTAAGCCAAACTTATATTTTAATTGTTCTCCTATGGCCCGATTCGATCTACATGACCAACTACGAATCTTTATTGCTTCGTTCGTTCTTATACGACAAGAAATTATGATTTACTTTTTTGATGTGACATGAAAATGATAGAACAGCTCATTATCATCTTGTGAGCACTCATACTTCGAAGATATATCTTTATCCATTGTTAGCGTCTTACACGTCCAAATTTTCTCCGTAACTTATTAACATTTTTAATGTTTTATAATTGGAATGGGTTAACTTATATTTTAACCCATTTTAAAAATATGATTATTGAATTAATTAATATGTTTTATAGTGGTTTTAAATATTTTGTATGTTTAACAAGACAATTTATAAAAAAAATCGCAAACCTTAAAGCATCAATTCTAATTTTATAAATTTTAAAATATATCAACTTAAATTTTAATATTTTAAATTTTGAATTCAGAAATTTACTATTTAAATTGAATAAAATTCATTTTTTTGTTAATTGAGTTATATTCAAAAATATATATTTATTTATGTTGCTTTATGTATATGTTGACTAAAATTTAATTTTAGGATTTATAAAATAGGTTGGTGTACTAAATGTTTTTATTATTGCAATACAGACTTAGATTTAGGGAGTATAGTATACATTTTATAAATATTAATTTACAAGAAATTATAAACATATGAACATAAAAATACATAGATATTCATCGATGACCACTATTTAAATTGTATTCATAAAATTTGAAAACTGTTTCTACAACATTAAATTATTTATTAATTTTTGTAGGATTCCAAAAATTAAATATTGCAACAAAATAAATGTTCAAAATTTCGGATAACATTTTTAAAAAACTAAAATATCTTCTTTAAATTTATAATGTGCTATTTTATGTAAAATTTCTGAAATATTTTTTTTTAAAAGAAAAATAAAAATTGTGTCTGGTAACATTTTTAAGAAGAAAAATAAAAGTAAATTAAAAGGAAAAGAAGTTGAGAAAAAGCTTGGTGTTACCACATTAGCAAAAGTGACATCCAATGCTTCTCTTTTAATATATAGTAAATGTTTCAAAATGTGTTTATTTTAAAATAAAATTAATTTTCATAATTATCTTTAATATAATTCTAATTAAATTATTAAATTTATTGGTATTTTGTATAATATAACACATGATTAAATGTTAATTTCATATTATAGTTTTAAATTACTAGAATAGATGGAACAAAGATAGTTATATGAACCGTATAAATGTGTACACAAATCATTTATTTACATGAAACCGGAATTCTTTGAAAATTTATATTAAAGATTGTTTCTATATTGTTCTGTTCATATCTTGAAGTTTTGGATATTGATTATACAGATGTTTTCAAATAATTGATAGGTTACATATCCAAACCTGATGGAATTCTTCGAGAATCTTGGAGTAGACATGGAGATTTCAGACATGTCTTTCTCAGTAAGCCTTGACAATGGCAAAGGTTGTGAGTGGGGAAGCCGCAACGGTGTCTCGAGTTTGTTTGCTCAGAAGAAGAACGCTATAAATCCTTATTTTTGGCAGATGATCAGAGAAATTTTTAAATTTAAAAAAGACGTTTTAAGATACATCGAAAAGCTCGAGGCTAACCCTGATCTCGATCGAAGTGAAACCTTAGGAGAGTTCCTCAAATCTCATGGATATTCTGATATGTTTCAGAAAGCTTACTTGGTGATGATTTTACTTTACTTGCTCCGTCAAAATGTTTGTTTGAAGTTTTCTTGGACGAGACGTAACGTTGATTTCTATTTATATATGTGGGGTAGGTTCCAATATGTGGCTCCATATGGTCATGTCCATCAGATGGTGTTTTAAGCTACTCTGCTTACACTGTTCTTTCGTTTTGCTGCAACCACCACATGCTTCAGGTTCTTTAATCCTCTCTCATCTTTCTCATTTTTATACACTCTTATTGGTTTTTACTTACCTTAATTTCGCCTTTTTCCAGATCCTTGGGAGGCCACAGTGGCTAACTGTTGCAGGACGTTCTCAGACTTATGTTGCAAAGGTTCCAAGCTAAACCAATGATAAATGTGTAGTTGTGTTAAGTGTAAGGTACGTATATAATTGAGCCTGACTTGTTACCTAATAATAATCAGGTTAGGGCAGAACTGGAGCGACTAGGATGCAAGATCAGAACAAGCTGCGACATAAAATCTGTTTTGACCTCTGATGATGGTCGGGTCACCGTAACAAGTGGAGATGGGTCTCAAGAACTATTCGATAGGTGCATAATGGCTGTGCACGCTCCAGATGCTTTGACATTGCTTGGCGAACAAGTCACATTTGATGAGACTAGGGTTCTTGGTGCTTTCCAATACGTTGACAGGTTTAAAATTCACATCTTTATTTATTCTCTTTTGTCTAAAACTTAAGCGATTCATTAACTTGTTATGCTTGATTGCAGCGATATATATGTTCATCACGACGCTGATTTGATGCCGCGGAACCAAGCAGCATGGAGCGGATGGAATTTCTTAGGAAGCACGGATAAGAAAGTGTGTGTAACATACTGGCTCAATATACTTCAGGTATAAAAAACAACCTGCACACTTCATTATCACCGCTTTTGCAAGAAGGCAATGAGCATTAAACTAAATCTTGATGACGTCTATTGATTTGTATCCGTGCAGAACCTTGGGGAAACCCGTGAACCGTTCTTCGTGACACTTAACCCAGACCAGATTCCAAAGAAAACATTGCTTAAGTGGACCACTGGTCATCCTGTGCCTTCTGTTGCAGCTTGGAAAGCTTCACAGGAACTTCACAAGATTCAGGGCAAACGTAACATATGGTTTTGTGGTGCATATCAAAGTAAACCTCAGATTCTTTTAACCAAAAAACATATGATTCCTTTTCAGGGTTTTCTTTTTTCTGATTTCTAGCTGAGTTTACCTTTCAGGTTACGGTTTCCACGAAGGTGCACTAAATGTATGATCAAATTCCGCATAATTAGTGCTTCTTATCTTTTCTCCATATTGCATTTGTAATAACTCACAGTTCTGTTGATATTGTCTTCAGGCTGGTATGGCGGCTGCACGAGGTTTGTTAGGGAAAGAAACCACTCTTTTGAACAATCCACCACAGATGGTCCTTTCTCTAACCGAAACAGGGGCACGGCTTTACGTTACTAGATTTTTGGGACAATTCATATCAACTGGTTGTGTAACGTGAGGCTCACCTGTTCTCTCCTCAATTTAGATAAAATTGTGTTTCACCATCGTTATATTAATACTTAGCGCTATGGACTGAAATAGGATACTAGAAGAAGGAGGAACAATGTACACGTTCGGCGGAAAAGATTCTACTTGTCCTTTGAAATCTGTCCTCAAAATTCACAGTCCTCAGTTTTACTGGAAGGTAAAATTAGAAGACGACGAAACTTTATGATTAGTCTTTCCATAGCTCATGAAACCTGATTCTTGATTCTTGATTCTTGATTCTTGTCTCTCAGGTTATGACACAAGCGGATTTGGGATTTGCAGATGCTTATATCAATGGAGATTTTTCATTCGTTGATAGAGACTCAGGACTTTTGAATCTGATTATGGTACATAACATGAAGAAATATAGATTCTTCTTCTCCTTCATTCTTGTTTCGATTGAGCTATTTCTGATGTTTATCTTCTTGATAAAATTTGAACAGATTTTCATTGTTAATAGAGATTTGACCTCAACAAAATTAAATCATGCTAAGAAGAGGTAAACGTTTATAAATTTATACATAAAGGATATATGATTTCATTTTCTAAGCTTTCACTTGTGTTTTTGATCTTCTTGCAGGGAAAGGACGACACCAATGTTTCTAACTGCCAGTTTAGCATCTGCAAAGTATTTGCTAAAGCATGTCACTAGGCAGAACCCTTTAACACAAGCTCGCAGGAACATTTCTCGTCACAATGACCTTGTATGTTTCTTCAAATCTCCACGTCTTAAATATCCACCTCTTAAATTTGATCTTTTGGATCATAATCAAATTCTCTGTTTTGTTCACTCACAGAGCAACAAGCTTTTTGGTTTCTTCTTGGGTGATACCATGACTTACTCATCTGCAGTATTTAAGGTGACCATGGAAAAACTTCCAATAGGATTTTCTCTCTTTTTTGGTTTCTCTTACCTACAATAATTCTGACTTCAACACTTTCACTTATAGTCAGACGATGAGGATTTGAAAACTGCACAAATGAGAAAGATATCTCTTATAATTGATAAGGTAATAAAAGAACTTTATCTAGCTTTCGATCAAGATTTTCTCTGTTCTTTAATAACCACACCGAGACATTTTCAGGCGAGAATAGAGAAAAACCATGAGGTTTTAGAGATTGGATGTGGATGGGGAACTTTGGCGATAGAAGTTGTGAAAAGAACTGGATGTAGATACACTGGCATCACACTATCTATTGACCAACTTAAATATGCAGAAGAAAAAGTGAAAGAAGCTGGACTTGAGGTCTGTAAAATCATCTATGAATCTGGTTTCTTATTTACAAGGCTATGACTAATATTATATTTTTTTATGATAGGACCGGATTACATTTAAGCTCTGTGATTATCGCCAACTATCTGATGCTCACAAATATGATAGAATTATATCTTGGTAAACTAACTCACTTTTGACCTCTCTGGTTATGTAACTCTCTAATTAATTTGTCTACTACTGACGTAACATTTTTGATATTTCAGCGAGATGCTAGAAACAGTTGGCCACGAGTTTATGGAGATGTTCTTCAGTCGCTGTGAAGCTGCGCTTGCAGAAAACGGCCTAATCGTCTTACAGGTCACAATACCTTGTTTCTTCTCTATTAAAACAGTCTCAATTTTTCTCAAAAAGTATTTAATGATTTATACTGTTCTGACCATAACAGTTCATATCCATACCCGACGAACATTACAATGAGTATAGACTACGTTCAGATTTCATAAAGGAATACATATTCCCCGATGGATGCATTCCTTCCTTAGCCAGAGTTACTTCTGCCCTGTCCTCTTCTTCTAGGCTATGGTACAAATGTGTTTTTTTTTTTTGGCAGCTATTTGTTAAACCAATCTAACAATGAAAAATTACAGCATTGAGCACGTTGAGAATATTGGAATTCATTACTACCAAACACTGAGATTGTGGAGGAAGAATTTCTTGGAGAGACAAAAGTAAGACAAATATTGAAAATCTCTTCTCTTTTCTTCATTTTGCTTACTAACATTTTCACAAAAAATAATAATAACCTGTGCAGGCAAATTATGGCTCTAGGATTTGATGATAAATTCATAAGGACATGGGCGTATTATTTTGATTATCGTGCAGCTGGTTTCAAGACTCTTACACTTGGAAATTACCAGGTATTAACATTAACATAAATTAGAAAATAATCATGATTCTGAATTTCAATCCACAGTGAAATTTTTAAAAGATTTTTAACTTTGGTATGAACAATTGCATTACAATACAGGTGGTATTTTCCCGTCGAGGAAACGTAGCTGTAGTTGCTGATTCATACAATGGATTTCCTTCTGCTCACTATGTCTCCTGAGAGCAACAACACAAGATTGCTTACTTTTCGATCTATATATACCATCAAAAGCTGAAATACTAGTACGAATGTGAAAGTTGATGAATAAAATAAAAAATATACTCTAGAGGAAAATCATTGCTTGTGAAAACTCTAGGCTTCATGGCTGAATAATGTACAATCTTGTAATGTTTGGACCAAGATGTCTAACCTTCGGATTCTTCATGTGTGTCCAAGGATTCATTGTCAATTTCGTTGGATAATCTTAATATAGTGTTGGTTTACCATGAAAATGCCAAATTCTATAGCTCACCTAAAAATGTAGATACAAATCGGTTGGTTTTTGTAGACCTGCAAGCAAAAACAACATAATCCATCAGTCTTTCTCAGTTTTTGTTTTTTTTTTTTTTGTGTGGTAAATGTGAGCCAACATAATCATCTTTACTTTATGTTCGCTAAATTTTCCTCTTATATCCCTAGCTAGACAGTTAAAGCAAAAGACTATCATCATGGTCATGTCTAGGTAAATCTACCTACATGTAATCTGTTACAAATCATATCTTCTTACATTAACTTAAGATTACTTATTATTCTTTGGGTTTCTTACTATACTGTTACTGAGCTCAATTCTTAGATTCTGTGTGGCCCCAAAAAAAGCTTGATTTAATAACTTTGGTTCTTTTCTGAAAGATACCACTAATGGTAAAGCATAAATATATATATCCAGAACTTTACAACTAAGTATCACTATAATCATTTGTTGTCTCATTTGGAGTTATTACCTACACGTTTTATTCTTTCATTATCAATATATCGATCATTCTCTGTTGCAAATTACTTTTTGTTGTAAAGAGAATCAGTTTAAGCTTATGTTTTGCAGATTACACACACGAGATATTGATGGCTTCATAAGGCATCATTTTGTTTCGACCGAGACAAGTCATATATTGGCAGTAGCAAGAAGAGTAAGAAAACATGCTAGTGGACGAAATAAGGGATTGTCAGGTTGTTGGATATGATAACAAGAGGCTCTTCCATTGGATTTGGGATTCTGAACGAGCACAAAAAAAGCAATGAGAACCGAAGGAGTATGAGGCGGTACTTCAGATACTGAACCGCATGTGTGAACTTTACAAAGTAGAATCCAAGAAACATCAAACAGCTACTATAGATCAGCTGGCTTCTATATTTGCAGAGTGTGCCATTACAGAAGCACATCCTCTTGGGCACGAGCCAACATCAATAGACTTATTTGGTACCTAAAAAAACGTTCCAGTGGATGCTCGTGGCATATCAATTCTGGAGAAAAGCGGGAGGTCACATATCATGCTTGATGGCTTTTCTGACCGAAGAAGATTTATCTGTCTGCAATGCAGTGGTCTAGTGCGCATCCATAGGAAAGATGAACACTATGCGTACTGGTGTAGCAATATGTGATAACAAGGATGCTATTGTTTTGCCATGACATGAGAAAACCGCATTATATTGCGTTTGCTGTAATATATGGGTGTTAATTGTTGTTGTGCTTGAACGCAATGGGAGATGTATAACGCTTACATATCTGTCTTATACCGTAACATCCTAGACTGGTAATGTTTCTTATGCTTATCAATAAAAACTTGAAGAAAAGACATTGAATTTATGTCTCTCAATATATATATTTTTCTTTTGCTTTGTCCATTACCCTCGTTTTATATCTCAATCTTAAGATCTGTGTTCCTCAACTTGTGAGACTTGAACAAGAATGAACACTAAACATATATTTTACAATTTACAATAAAACCAAAATATAAATAAACTGGTAAGTTTTTCATACAAATAAATCTGTAACTCTAAGATGAGATTTATTTCCTCCATGAGTTCCTTTAGTGATGTATAAGATGTCAATTCCGTTGGAAATCAAAGACAAACATTTTGAATTTATGAGAATAAGAAATGAGCTGAATCGCTTTTATGGAAGAGAACGAAAGTGAAACTGAGTTTAATGGAAAGTGATTCTAAAATATGTGAGCGATTCTTTAAGAGAATGAGTCAAGAGTAAGAGATATAGTTTGAGTGTTTAGAAGCAGAGTATATATGTGAATTCTTCAAGAGAGTGAATAAAGAGTAACATACATTCAAAAAAGAATTGTTTTGATGATTTTTTTATGATGGAGAATTAGTTGAAAGAGTAACCACAGAGAAACTATTTATCAACGATTTTTGAATTTTTTTACTTATATTTAAGAAAAAAGATTTTTTAAAGTTAAATCAGTTCTAAAATTAAAAACGGATCTATATTATATACTTAAATTTTGGTTAACACATCATTTTTTGGCAACAGAATTCCCCTTCGGTCCAGCTTCGAAATCCATGTCCATACAGTCTTATATTTTTGGGTCTGGACCATAAATCTTCAAGTGGATTTCTTTCCACATTTAGGCCTAATAAAAAATTCACTGACAGAGGATACAGTGATTCTCCAATTTTTTATAGTGGAGAGTAACCGTTACTTCATCTCCATTAAAAAACTCAAGAATAGAAGAGGTTACCAGCGGTTTCAGACCTTTAACAGTGACCTGAAGTCTTGCAGCGTTTAAAGAGATGTCTAGTTCTTCCAATGTACCTATATTCTTGGCGATGCTGGTTAGGATTTCAGGTGACCAGAGATGAACCGGGATACCTTGAGTGGTTATCCAAAATGGAATCTGTGACAGGAACGAGGGGGAATAGGTCGGTTCCCATCTCTGGATTATTACCATTCAGTGTGAGAGATGGTATGGACGGTTGTCGAGAAATTTTTGTAGGCCTTCCTATGAGTCAAATTGAAATTGGGACCTTCCTTGTTCCTACCAGAAGTGGAGATATCTTCCAATGTTCCGCAAATAATGGCAGGAAAGACCATATCTTTTGAGCCAGTAGGTTTGTTACTCTTCCAATAATATTGAGAGAATACTTGTGGATGAGTTCAGAATTCACAAACTGAGGGACTCTAACTCTGCAGGCCCGATCCAAAAGGGGTTGGTAATGGTACGACGGCCTAGGGGCCCATACATTTTTCAAAAAATTCTTTAGAAATAAAACCCCTTCAAAAAAAATGTTGTTATAAAAAAGCTCATATTTAACTTTTATCTTTTTATTCATCATATTTATAAATAAAAATATACCTTTTACAAACCCAAATTTACAAAATTTATTTATATATAGTGTTGTAAGACCAAAAAAAAGTTTTTTGCTCTAGGGCTAATTAAAATTATGGACCGAAGCTGTTTTTATAGCATTGTGAACCGTCGAGACATGGTTCGTGAGTATTGCCAAACCAGGTTTGGATAGGCAAGATTGTTAAAAAGTCAAAAACGAAGATGAAGTTCCTTCTCTGTGGTATGCTAACTTCTATCAGTGTTTTTCTTAATCTAGGGATGGCGAAAAGGTCAAAAAGCGGTGAGATAAAACTTGAATGGACTAAATTCAGATGTCAAACCCATTACAATATATGAAACTATATTCATTTAACCTAATATAATTTTTTATATATGATAAACTATTATACAAAATAAAATAGTAAAATTTATAATATATCAAAACTATATATATGTTTACATGTATCTAAATAATTTAAACATAACTTGTCATACTTTTTATTTTTAATTTAAATATAATTATCTGAAAAAATAAATAAATAATGAAGAATAGTTGGATAATTTTTATGAATATTAGAAATTTTGAAATAGTTATGTATTAAGTTTTTTACTGGTTGTTCCATCAAATTGTCTAATTTATAATTATTTTATTTGGACAGATTAAATTGATATGGTAAATATATAATATGTCTTTTTCTAATAAATTAATGAATATTAAATATTTATTATTAAAAATAGAAATCAATATAAAAAAGTTAAGAAAACTTTCTGTCTTTAGAATGAACGAGAATTTAATTCTAAATTAAATGGTCAATAACATGACACATTTTCATAGTATATTTTATAAATTAATTGATTGAATTATATATAGGTCTCGTAAGTCATAAGGCTCAGTAAAATAAAACAAATTAGTTGATGTATTAAAAAACAAATAAATTATTTAGAATGGTTTTTGTTGAATCATTCCAAATGAAAACACATTATTATACAGAAAATTAGTCGTCATCTACAGTATTAAGAAAATAAAATTTTTTTAGAGTGAACAATAAAGTAAAATTCTTGTTTTACGTCTTTTATTCCAAGAATTTTGATTTTCGCAAGAAAAAAATGTCTTTTATTCCAAGAATTTTGATTTTCACAAAAAAAAAACTGTATTGTCCAAGTTTTGGATAAAAAATGGAGGTTTTCTAATTCAAATACTTAAGTTATTCATTGATTCACTGACAATATATGTTCAGCCAGTTGAATGATAATCAAGAGATTGGAACTTCCTTATGAGGAATGTATTTTTGGGGGAAAATTCATAGGTTGATTCTTAGGGGTGAATCTTTTGATTCACCCCTTCTATTATATCCAATCAGAATCTGTCACATAATATTATAAATAAAAAATTAAAATTAATATTATTAGATACATCAAAAAAATCTATAAATATTAATTATAGATTTTATGATTTAGGATTTAAAATTTAGAATTTGGGGTTTAGGGTTTAGAGTTTAGGGTTTAGAATTTAAGTTTAGGGTTTAGAGTTTGGGTTTAGGGTTTATAGTTTAGGGGTTTAGAATTTTGAATTTTGAGTTTGGGTTTATGATTTAGAATTTTGGATTTAGAATTTAGGTTCAGTGTTTAGAGTTTAGTGTTTAGAGTTTGGATTTAGGGTTTAGAGTTTAGAGGTTTTGGTTTAGAGTTTATTATTTAGGGTTTATACTTTTAAATTTTGGGTTTATAATTTTCAAATTTAGGGGTTAGGATTTAGAGTTTTGGGTTTAGGGTTTATGATTTTAAGGTTTAGATTTTAGGATTTTGGGTTTAGGGTATAGAGTTTTGAACATTTTCTTTGAAATTTAGAATTTAATAATATCAATATATTTATTTATTTATTTTTATGTATTTTTTTGTGGTAAATTCTATTTGGATATTATATAAGAGGTGAATATTAAAGGTTCACCCTTAAAGATTTATCTAAGTATTACTCATTTGGGATATTACCGATATAAAAAATAGAGATTGAATTCTCTTTTCTTTTTCTTTTGGAATCTTTCTCAATTTATATGGAGATATTGATGCATATAGGAGGTTGATTTCTTGACTTGTCTCATCGGCCACCTTGACCAAAACTGTCCAATTATTAGACTGAAGATCAGGTTATAATATAAATTATCCGCCACCTTGACCAAAACTGTCCAATTATTAGACCGAAGATCACATCAACCATTATAAAAATAATCCCAACAAAATCATTATACTAAAAATGCCTAAAAAATTAATATTGACTTTCTTCACCTTGAAATCCTAAAATACCATGTTGCTTCTTCATTTGTTTTTGTTAGATAGCAGAATTCTAGAAAAGTATTTGGTAAGGTCTGAGTTCTGACTAATAAGAATATTATCACAGGACGCCATGGTAATTAGAAAAACATAAAATCAAGATTTGAGTCTTATACTTATACAAGGTATTGAGAATCTCCTGAAATCAATTATACTTACTTTTGTTAAAGTTACAAAGTTGAGGTTCGACAATCGTATAATATTAGGTGATTATAATGTTTTGCTAAAAGCCGCTTATAATATACAGATTGAGAATCTATTACTAATATTTTACGATTCTATAGGGTCACACATCTAAGCAAACTGGATTAATAATATACTGGATTTTGGAAATAATATAATATGTATTATATATGATATAAGACATATGTATTATTATGGATGTCAAGTTGACACGTGATCAGTGGGCTTAGCCCAATGGCATGCTTAAGTATTAATTAGGTTATTAACATTTAGGTTATATAAATACGTAAGGTGCTTTGACAAATTAATATACACATTCACGGCAGAAACCCTAAAATAAAAAGGAGACAAAAGGTTTGTCTAAGAGATTTGATCTTGACGGTACTAGCATCCAGTTCCGATCCAGTTTGTGTGCGTGTGGATACCAGTAGAGGCACGACACTTGGAGTGCTCAATAACCTCGGTTTATTTTACTCTTATTCCGCTGCAAAACATCCAGGTATTTTGAAACCCTAAAACCTAGATTTATTTCAGTATTTGCATGAGATCTTGGCAATTGAATTCATAAGTTAATTTATAAATTGTTTATAAACCGGTATGAATTCCTACAGTGGTATCAGAGCCTACTTGTTTAATGCTGAAATTAAATATTAGTTTGACAAGAACCCTAATTTGATTATGGCATCAATAGTTTTCTAAACATATATTTTGTGAATTTTGGATATATGATATAAGAAAGATAATATTCTGTATTAATGAATGTATATAGAAAATTACCAATTCCTTAAGTCATTTTGATAGTCACGTACATATTGCATGCATGCATGCAAATTTGATTGGAAATCCAGCACATATTATTATTATTATTTTAATGGATGATTGTCATAATTGTCTGATCGTAAATTAAAATAATTTGCATATGTTTTATATTAAATCGATTGAATGAATCACTTGGTTTAATTGGTTAGTGTGATTGTTTTGGTTCAATCCATATATTCTTTTATTTAATTAAAATTCTAATTAGATTAGATTCTAAAAATTAAATAAAAGATAAATCAAAATCTTTAAAAGATAATGATTTGCTTTAATATTTATCTAATTAATATTCTAATAAGATTAGAATAATATTTGATTTATTTACAGATATAATTAATAATTTTAATTAGATTAAAATATTTAATTATTTATAATCCAATAAAATATATACAAGATATATATCTAGTTATATTTATTTTATATAAGATATAAATTTTAAATA
>OVBI01000686.1:0-58147 GCA_900406495.1 Sisymbrium altissimum
AAAAGAGCACTTGAAGCAGCACTTGTCCATTCATTGATACATTTGAGCTTCTAACACGATCAATGTAGCTCAGTTGGGTTCTTCTTCATTTAAGCTCAAACGTCTTAATAACACCAATGGCTTGGTTGAATAGCTTGGCTCTGGATCGAGTCATAGGTCCTTTCAGCACTTCTAGCATGTCCTTGGCTCCTTGAGAATCCTCAGCTACAAGCTCTCCTTCATCCGGTTCAAGCACTGGTTCAAGCTCCTCAAGGAACACATCGTGATAGTCCTGCAAAAGTTTCTTCATCTCAGTCGGCAAAGCCGGTGCAAGGTTAGTGAAGCTCGGAAGGGCTTCCTTAAAAACAAATAGCAAAAACCATTCAGTTTGAAGATAAAGCTTTCTTAACATCAGTAGCTTTGAAAAAGAAGTTAGGTTGTTTGAGTAACCTGTCCTCCTTTCGTTTGACGTATAGCTGATCTTCACACACTTCTTGTGGCGTCATAGGGATGAGAATTGTTTTCCTTCTTTAAAACACAAAGTAATGCCGGTTTGTGAACCCACTATGCATCACCTTCCTATCGTATTGCCAAGGCCTTCCCAATAACATATGACCAGCTTCCATTGGTAACACATAACATAAGACCTCATATTCATACTTCCCAATAGACAAAGGCACGATCACTTGGGTTTTGATGTTCAATTCTCCCGCATCATTGAGCCACTGAATCTGGTACGGCTTTGGGGTCTTCTTCTCTTCTAGCCCAAGTTTCTGAACCATTGACTGACTAGCTACGTTGGTACAGCTGCCTCCATCAATGATTAAGCTGCACACCTTGTCTTTGACATGACATCTCGTGTGGAACAAGTTCCTCCCCTGTTCTTGCTCTTCGGTCTTGTTTTGAATACTCAAAGTTCTTCTAGCAACGAGTAGTTTACCTGCGGCTGGTTTCTCTTCAGATTCCTATATGAACTGATGATCATCCAAAGGAGTTTCTTCTTCCGATTCCACTTCTCCATTTTCTCTGATGATCACAACCCTCTTGTTGGTGCATTGACTTGCGTAGTGTCCTATGCCTTGACACTTGAAACACTTAAGATCTTGCGTTCTGGTCGTGGTAGCTCATACCGCCCCTTTGTTCTTCTCTTTTCCTCTAAGAAATGGCTTAGCTTCGGGTTTGGACATCATTGGTTGCTTACCATCTCTTTGATAACTCGTGCAGCTGGTATTGGCTCCATAACTTGGCCGAGAAGAGCTTTTTTTCTTCAGTTGCTTTTCCACTAAGATAGCCTTATGCAACATTTCCTCTAACTCCTCATATTGTTGCATTTCAACTCTGTCTTGTATTTCGGTATTTAATCCTCCTAAGAAGCGTGATATGGTAGCTTCCTTGTCTTCTAAGATATTGGCTATTAGCATCAGGACTTCTAACTCTTGGTAGTAGTCTTCAACAGATCGATTTCCTTGAGCGAGTTTCCTGAGTTTTGAATGCAGCTCTCGGTGATAGTGGCTAGGGACAAACCTTCTTCTCATGTGGTTCTTCATTTCTGCCCATGATTCTACTAGAAACTCCAGTTTTTGTGTCCGGGTGGTGACGATCTGATCCCTCCAACTTAGAGCGTAATCGTAGAACTCAGTAGCAGCCACATTAACTCGATCGATTTCAGCATAGTGTTGACAATTGAAGATCAGTTCGATTTTCTTCTCCCACTCCAGATAAATATCAGGGTCGTTGGTGCCATGGAACGATGGGATTTTGATTTTAAGGCCTCCGAGATTTTCTTGCATTCGGTTTCTGCCTTCTCTATCACCTCCTCCATTGACTGTTACGAGAAGAACTGCTTTAGTGTCCATAATACTAATATGCGGCTCTGTCTCTAGGTTCTCTTTCTCTCTGCTTTCTCGTAGGTTCGTCCTCTGACCCGTGTAGGCTCTTATGAGATACAGCGTTCTAATTTTGCATTTCCAGACGAAGCGATTCCACTTTTTCATTCATCATTTTCTCCATGTGAGCCGTGATTGCTTCAATCAGAAGTTTGTTGTTGGCGCTGTTACTAGTTTCCTCTCGATCAGACACCATCCTGAAAATAAGAGAACAACTACACCAATAAATAGTTCTAACAACTCTTANCCAAGGTTTTAACAGATCTATAACGAAATGATGATGAGAATGATCAATGGTGATATGAAATGAAAAGAGATAGATTATATGTAATGCAAGTGATATGGTGATAGATAAACTCAACTCACTTAATGAGATCTTCCCTAGATCAGCACTTTGTGCGGTTGAGATGATAACTGACGGTTGGCTAATGAAGCCGTGATAATGGAATCAATAAGATGATCGATGGTTTTGAACCAAGAACTTGCGGAATATCTCTTGAAACCGTGGCTTAGTCTCAGTCTGGATATGACACACCAAAGAGAAACTAAGGGTTTGCTAGATATGACACACCAACAGATGAATCTATAATTTTAAAGAGATTTCTGGATAAAAGATAGATTGATTTGACAAAAGAGTTTACAAGAGAATATAAAGGGAAAGAAAAGAAGGAATGCGGGGAAACGAACTAGTCTTGGAACAGGCTCCGAGACTAGACCACATTAAACACACAAATACTAAATTCAAATTCAAAATAGACATGGTTTGACTGAACTTCTAAAATATGTCTAAGTACGGATTTAGGTTGGCCTTCCTAAAGATGAAATAAGCTTCTGGAATCATGAAGGACTTCCTGAATACGTCTTAAGCTTCCTGATTCGTGAAAGTCTTCCTGAATATAGCCTCTGATCAACGAATGGATGATCTGAAGTGATGCTCAAGCCTCATTAAAAACCTCCTTTGGAAAACCCAATGGGACTAAACCAAAGTAGGTAAAAAGAGCACTTGAAGCAGCACTTGTCCATTCATTGATACATTTGAGCTTCCAACACGATCAATGTAGCTCAGTTGGGTTCTTCTTCATTTAATCTCAAACGTCTTAATAACACGAATGGCTTGGTTGAATAGCTTGGCTCTGGATCGAGTCATAGGTCCTTTCGGCACTTCTAGCATGTCCTTGGCTCCTTGAGAATCCTCAGCTACAAGCTCTCCTTCATCCGGTTCAAGCACTGGTTCAAGCTCCTCTTGGAACACATCGTGATAGTCCTGCAAAAGTTTGTTCATCTCAGTCGGCAAAGCCGGTGCAAGGTTAGTGAAGCTCGGAAGGGCTTCCTAAAAAACAAATAGCAAAACCATTCACTTTGAAGATAAAACTATCTTAACATCACTAGCTTTGATAAAGAAGTTAGGTTGTTTGAGTAACCTGTCCTCCTTTCGTTTGACGTATAGCTGATCTTCATACACTTCTTGTGGCGTCATAGGGATGAGAATTGTTTTCCTTCTGTTGAACACAAAGTAATGCCGGTTTGTGAACCCACTATGCATCACCTTCCTATCGTATTGCCAAGGCCTTCCCAATAACATATGACCAGCTTCCATTGGTAACACATCACATAAGACCTCATATTCATACTTCCCAATAGACAAAGGCATGATCACTTGGGTTTTGATGTTCAATTCTCCCGCATCATTGAGCCACTGAATCTGGTACGGCTTTGGGTCTTCTTCTCTTCTAGCCCAAGTTTCTGATCCATTGACTGACTAGCTACGTTGGTACAGCTGCCTCCATCAATGATTAAGCTGCACACCTTGTCTTTGACATGACGTCTCGTGTGGAACAAGTTCCTCCTCTGTTCTTGCTCTTCGGTCTTGTTTTGAATACTCAAAGTTCTTCTAGCAATGAGTAGTTTACCTGCGGCTGGTTTCTCTTCAGATTCCAATAAGAACTGATGATCATCCAAAGGAGTTTCTTCTTCGGATTCAACTTCTCCATTTTCTCTGATGATCATAACCCTCTTGTTGGTGCATTCACTTGCGTAGTGACCTATGCCTCGACACTTGAAACACTTAAGATCTCGCGTTCTGGTTGTGGTAGCTTATACCGCCCCTTTGTTCTTGTCTTTTCCTCCAAGAAATGGCTTAGCTTTGGGTTTGGACGTCATTGGTTGCTTGCCATCTCTTTGATAACTCGTGCGGCTGGTATTGGCTCCATAACTTGGCCGAGAAGAGGTTTTTTCCATCAGTTGCTTTTCCACTAAGATAGCCTTATGCAACATTTCCTCTAACTCCTCGTATTGTTGCATTTCAACTCTGTCTTGTATTTCGATATTTAATCCTCCTAAGAAGCGTGACATGGTAGCTTCCTTGTCTTCTAAGATATTGGCTATTAGCATCAGGACTTCTAACTCTTGGTAGTAGTCTTTAACAGATCGATTTCCTTGAGCGAGTTTCCTGAGTTTTGAATGCAGCTCTCGGTGATATAGCTAGGAACAAACCTTCTTCTCATGAGGTTCTTCATTTCTGCCCATGATTCTACTAAATTCAAATTCAAAATAGACAAGGTTTGACTGAACTTCTAAAATATGTCTAAGTACGGATTTAGGTATGCCTTCCTAAAGATGAAATAAGCTTCCTGAATACGTCTTAAGCTTCTTGATTTGTGAAGGTCTTCCTGAATACGGCCTCTGATCAACGAATGGATGATGTGATGTGAAGCTCAAGCCTCATTAAAAACCTCCTTTGGAAAATCCAGTGGGACAAAACCAAAGTAGGGAAAAAGAACACTTGAAGCAGCACTTGTCCATTCATTGATCATTTGAGCTTCCAACACGATCAATGTAGCTCAGTTGGGTTCTTCTTCATTCAAGCTCAAACGTCTTAATAATACACCAATGGCTTGGTTGAATAGCTTGGCTCTGGATCGAGTCATAGGTCCTTTCGTCACTTCTAGCATGTCCTTGGCTCCTTGAGAATCCTCAGCTACAAGCTCTCCTTCATCCGGTTCAAGCACTGGTTCAAGCTCCTCATCCATTCTCATATCAGGTCAAGCTCCTCATTCTGGAACGGTCCATCAATCCTCGGCATAAGTTTGGATTTTCTTTCTTCGGGAAATCTTTCTTTTCTGAGGTGTACCCACACAAGATCTCCTGGTTCGTAAGACACGTCTCGCCAGCTTTTGTTGGCAAACTTCTCATACGCCTTGGTTTTCTTCTCGATATTCAACCGTACTTGCTCATGCAGCTTCTTTACCGCCTTAGCTTTTTGTTTCCCATCTGTACTAGTCCTTTCACTCACAGGAAAAGGCAAAAGATCAAGTGGTAACAGTGGGTTAAATCCATAAACTACCTCAAATGGAGAATACCTAGTTGCCGAATGCATTGAATGATTATAGGCAGATTCTACATGAGGTAAACAGTGTTCCCACGTCTTAAGGTTTTTCTTTACCAAAGACCTAAGCAAGGCTGACAAGGAACAAAATCTTTGTTCCTAACTTAGACCACATAGTTTTCCAAAAGAAAGTAAGGAACTTGGCATATCTATCTGAAACAATCGTTTAAGGAATTCCATAAAATCTAACTACTTCTTTAAAGAATAAGTCAGCTACATGCACGGCATCATCTGATTTTTGACAACGAACAAAATATGTCATTTTTGAAAACCTATAAACGATCACAAAAATTGAATCTTTGCCAGTTCTAGTCCTAGGCCATCCTAACACAAAATCCATTGATATATCAGTCCATGGGTGATCAGGAATTGGCAAAGGAGAGTACTTACCTTGCGGCTGGGCTGTGGACTTAGACTCCTTGCAGGTCAAGCATCGGCTACAGGCTCTCTCCACGTCCTTTGGTAGCCCCGGCCAGTAGAAATGGTCCTGCAAAACCTTATATGTTTTCCTTTCACCAAAGTGTCTGATGAATCCCCCACCATGTGCTTCCCAAACCAATTTTTCATGCAGAGAACATTGTGGAACACACAACCTGTTGTTATAAAACAATAACCCATCGACCTGATATTATTTCTCAAACGCTTTATTCACACACTTTTTGAACACTTCTTTAAAATCTGGATCTCTTTCGTACAGTTATTTCATGAACTCAAAACCAAGCAATTTCACTTCAAGGGTGGAAAGAAGAGTGTACCTTCGAGACAAAGCATCGGCTACCACATTTTTTTTACCTTGTTTGTATTTGATAACGTTTGGAAACATTTCAGTAAACACCACCCACCGTGCATGGCGTTTGTTCAGCTTCTGTTGCCCTTTGAGATGTTTTAATGACTCATGGTCCTTGTGGATCACAAACTCCTTTGGCCAGAGATAGTACTGCCATGTATGAAGTGCATGCACCAGGGCATAAAGCTCTTTGTCGTATGTTGGATATTTTAGTGTGGCTCCTCCCAACTTTTCACTGAAGTATGCAATGGGCATTACTCCTTGCATCAACACTTTGCATCAACACTGCACCAATACCAACACCAGATGCATAACATTCTATTTCAAAGGTTTTCAAGAAATCAGGAAGTATTAATAAGGGTACTTGAGTCAACTTCCCTTTCAAGGTCTGAAAAGCTTCTTCTTGTTGCTTTTCCCACTTGAAACCCATGCTCTTTTTGATTACTTCGGTTAGTGGTGCTGCGATTGTACTGAAGTTCTTTACCAAGCGACAGTAGAACCCGGCCAGGCCATGGAAGTTCCGTACCTCACCAATGGTCATAAGACTCGGCCTGTCTTTGATAGCTCGGACCTTTTCTTCATCAACACGCAAGCCATCTGCACCAACAATAAAACCTAAAAAGACAAGGTGATATGTTCCAAATGAACACTTTTTAATGTTAGCAAACAACCTTTCTATAAATGAAACCGGTTTCACCAAACTCTTTTGCGACCATTGCTGGCCCCAATAGACAAAACTCATCTCCTTCCCAACCTACTATACGGAGGAAAGGTCGCTAAACAAGCACGCTATATAAATCGGTTTAAGTATATCCTTGCTTAACATCTTAGAGGTATATCCTGCACGATGTGCTAAGGTTTGATTTCGAGAGGGGCATGCGAGCAGAGAAAGACTCGCACTGCCTTAATCCTCGCTGCAAACTCGTCAACCTGGTAAGCGCCAACCATGGCACACTGGTCTTCAACATCTCAGAAACGCAATCTAGCATACCACTAGATGAGATTATAAAGTGTTTCAAAAGTCAAAAAACAGGGAGGTAAGTCAGAATTGCACAACCCCTAAAAGCAGACAGACGCATAGCTAAGCTCCCGAAACGCTAACCTATCAAAAGCCCAGCCATAACGCTCCTAAGCAGTGCTGGCACAATATCATCAACATACTATGCTAAAAAGCAAACACATTCTCGTCTAAAAAATGCAAGACAAGTTTCTGCTGACGAAATGTCAACGCTAAACGCATCATAACTCCTACAATGCCTCTCAGCATCTCGAAACGCTATGGAAACACGAGTGACTAAGAGTCTTCGAACTACTCTACTCTCCTACAGAAAACATACAAAATTCTATCATGCTCTAACCTTGAACAGGCAAAGCATCAACCTAAGAACATGCATGAAAGCAGAGACTCGGAATCTAAATGCATAGGCAAAATAAAGGTTTAAATACAACCAGCGGGACAAAGTTCGGCCGAAAAAAGCACACATAAAGGGCATACGTAA
This sequence comes from Sisymbrium altissimum, assembly GCA_900406495.1. Taxonomy (NCBI): domain Eukaryota; kingdom Viridiplantae; phylum Streptophyta; class Magnoliopsida; order Brassicales; family Brassicaceae; genus Sisymbrium; species Sisymbrium altissimum. The sequence goes on from OVBI01000686.1 coordinate 7,537, forward strand.
ACAGTCTGTAAATAAGCGGCTAACAAAGCCGACGAATTACATAGCAAGGGGATACTTGCCTCAGATGCAATCCTCCCCCGAAGTCAGACGGGAAACGAATTCCCCGATCTCCGAATCGCCCTCGTTCGATCCTGACAGGTTCGAAACTCCAACTTCGCTCACTGCCTCGCGCATCGAATCTTCTCCAAATATTGGACTAAGCGTATGCGCCTAAGGAGAGGCAACCAAATAGCTTTTAAGCGCACTAATCGTTTGTTCGAAGTTCACCTTCGTACCGGTGAGGCTTGACCTCCCAGTAAGCAGCTCTCCATTATACTTTGCGATATTGGGCTTATCCCCAGACTCGAACAAAGTATACAGCTCTAGGTTGTTTCGGACAGGACAAGCTCCTCTCGTGCTTCTTCGATTTAGCTCACCAAAGCCCTTGAGGGGATACTTCCTTACGAGGTAAGATCTCTCCAAACTGGAAGCCTTAAGCATCTTCCTCTCATACTTATCTTCTCGAACTCATCTCTAAGGCGAGTTGCCTCCACAGCGTTCTCTTCGGCCACCCTTTGGGATTTCGCAGCCTGCCGAGTCCAGTACATGGTTTCTCTTTCATAGTTTATGGCCATGTCAGTCACATGGCCAAGGAACTGCAACGAGAATCGAAACAAAGTTACTCGAAAAGCAAGAACAACGCTGACGATTTAACAGAATCAGTCTTACCTTGAAACCGTTGCGAGCAACATTTTTAAAGGTATTCTTCTTCCGGAATTCACCATAAGGAACAGTGTCAACCCCTGGACGATGGAAGGTGCCAAAGGAGCTCGCTCGGGACAAGAGTATTGCCATCTTCGGTAGACACGGGGACGCTATTGGGGTCAAAACCCATATTTCCAGAATTAACGACTAAAAGATTTAAATATCGAAAGAAATTTCCATATTTAGATATAAGTTCGGAAGAAGTTCGTCTTGAACTATTTTAACGATAACTTTACGGAAAAAATACGAAGGACTGTTTTTCGAGAGTTTAATATAATAAACCGATAAAGTCATAATTCGTCGAACAAAGGACGATCAGCTGAGACAGCTAGCTAGGTATTGAGTCTTGCCTAAAAATACCGAGCTGGGTGCTTTTTCTTATCATGCTCGGCTGATCCTTTCGTCCTTTGGATGATTTCGCTAATAAACCGATGAAAGTTACGATTCTTCGAGAAAAAGGCAATCAACTAAGCATGAAGGACAGCTAGCTCGGTATTCTAGGCAACCAAGGATACCGAGCTGACTGTCATACCTAACTGGTTGCACGTTCTGCCAAGCGCGTACCATGGAACATCAAGCTGGACAGCACGGAACAGTCAGCTCGGATTTCTCCTCCTTCCTGGATACCGAGCTGGCTGTCATAAAGCAGTGAGCTCGGTACTGCCCTTCCTGGATACCGAGCTGGCTGTCATGAAGCAGTAAGCTCGGCTCCATCCTCCTTCCTGGGTACCAAGCTGGCTGTCATGATGCCGTCAGCTCGGTTTTCTCTTCCTTCTTTGATACCGAGCTGGCTGTCACCTTTCATGAATACAGAGCTGGTCGTCACCATTCGCAATACAATCCTGCTGAGCATCACAAGACATACGTTCAATGATCGAGGTGTATCTTCTAAACCACAAGGCTTTTGTGCATGAAATCCCTTGGCGAATGTGCTCAGCTCCATAATGAAGCTCATGTACAAGTTGGGTATTGAAGCCAGCTCAGTAATGGACAGCATGGAGCAGTCAGCTCGGTATTTCCCCTTGTCAGGATACCGAGCTGGCTGTCACGAAGAAGTCAGCTCGGTTTTCTCCTCCCTCCTGGATACCGAGCTGGCTGTCATCTCTCAAGATCCCGAGCTGAATGCATCCCGCGAGCCATCGAAGGATCACCTCCCACGCTAGAAGACCGAGCTGGATGTACAATCGGGTAGGAAGCAGCCAGCTCGGCCTTTTCTGTCACCAAGAGAGACCGAGCTGGCTGTCATCTTCAATCCCGTCTTATTTCGCTTCGCTCTTCGTCTTCGGGGTCTTTCCGCAAACATACCGATGTTTTCGTAAATTTCTCGAGACATCGCGATGTTTCGTCTATCGGATACCATAAAATGATAACTTAAAACAAACCGAAGAAAACCCCCAAACCGAAAGACGAAGGACAGAATTGGGCCGAGCTTGAAGGAAGAACCGACAAGAGCTAAAACCGACTTACGGAATATTTTGGAGTTTACTCGAAGAATTATGGAAAAGTCGGTGGAAAAGGAAACAACCTTTGTCCCACATTGAAACTTAGGCTGTTTAGGACTTAGGATGTCTTAGTATAAATAAGGATCGATTTCTACATCTTGTTACACAATTGAGCAATTAGACGAGACTTAGCAATAAAAACAATAACATTCTCTTTTTGATTTCTTGTTTCCTTTTTTGTTTTTGCCGTAGTTTTCCTTTTCCGATCTTTCTCTTGCTTTTCGTTTTCTCTCCCAAGATTCTCGGATCCTCACATTAACTTTTTGAAAATACATTGAGGTGGATTCCAGTTCTCACAGACGTGGAACTCGAACCCAAGGAACTCGGTCCCATTCTTTCTGGACGACGTCCTAGCACATTTCTCCCCACTTGAGGCGACACCTTTACCCTTGTCTGAGATGGACGGGCGGCCCTTAGGAACAAAAGGGATCTCACCCCCATCAATTTCTTCAGGGTGAGGCAAAGGCACAACTCCACTGGCCTCCACGAACGCTTTCTCTTGCTCCCTCATCCGTCCGACTATTGAGTTGGACTTGTCCATCCTCTTTGGTGGAGTGGTAGAATAATCAAACAATTTGAGTTCATGCTTCAGAGATCGGGCTGCGACAACACTCCTGAACGTGAAGTAATCCCACCGTAACTTTCCAGAAGCAATCAACGTAATCCAAATTCTGTAAAGATCTGGGGGATTCGCTTCTAAGGGGGGGGGGACGATCTGGAAAACAAAAGCATCGACAAAAAAGTCAGCAACCATAAAGGTTTTAAAAATACGAAAATCATTAACACCTCAGCCAACCGAGAGTTACCTACTGATTTCAGACCATCGGGTTATCAACTCGCGCATGTACCAAGGCTCAACCGAGAATATGTTGATCTTGACATAAAAGAAGAAATTTCTGCGAGATTTATCTTTACTAATGTGCTTATGGAAGATATTTCTTCCTGACTTCGGTGAAATGTAATACAAGTGCCATACTCCAATCCAAATGCTGCGCTCGAGACATAAAATTATCGGACCCATAAAATTCTTCAACCCTCTTAGGGTTACTTTCCCCATTGCAAATTGTGCATCACAAGGAATTGCAGTATTAGTGAGGCGATGGGGAAAGTAAGGTAGAAAGTACGATTCAAACACGGTGAAATAGCCGTATTTTCAATACATAAACTCGAGCCGGCGACATTGGGATTCTTTCCACGCTTCCCCTTTTGTAATTTTCTCGGAGGATCGTCATCACCATGAATTCCTTTCTGAAGCATATATTCTCCCTCTTTCTTAATACAGAACTTGAGGACAAACTGCTCGGCTGCACGCGGGATCGCACACGATCCATCGTTCTGCCCGAGCTTTATGCAAACACCGGAAGCATTCCACGTTGGAACATAATTCGTATAGCCGAATTTATATGAACTTCCGCCTTCGTCGGACGTACCTTTCCTAAAGATCACAGGCTCAATTTTATCCATGAAATATCTTTCTCTTCAGATTTTGGATCAAATGACATTCTTTATGAAAAACTAAAAGCGTTCTACGTGTTCTTACCGTTCTTGAGAAAAATTTAGAGACAGAAGGAAGAGAGAAGGGAGAGTTACCTTAGAAAATGAGAAAACTTGTGAGAATCAATGGGAGGGGGAGCCTCTCTTTTATAGTGAAATAAGATGGGTTCCGAGAACAGTATGGCACGGAATATGAACAGTACACAAAAATATTATTCATCCCGGCCAATAGGACAAAAACAAAGAATAGTCTCTTTCGACACTTAACAAAAACTTCTGACAAAACCATTGCATCCATGCACAAGCATCCAGCTCGGCATCATGGATTGAGCATGGGATGCACGACAAGCTCGGTATGAAACCAGCTAGGCATTCCCATCATCTCTTGATCCAGCTCCTCCACGAAGCACAATGCTCAGCTCGGCACTAAGCTTAGCTAGCTCGGCATCATGGATTGAGCATGGGATGCACGACTAGCTCGGCATGAAACCAGCTAGGCATTCCCATCATCTCCTGATCCAGCTCCTCCACGAAGCAAAATGCCTAGCTCGGCACTAAGCTTGGCCAGCTCGGTATCTTCTCCCCATGGGAGACTGGCCAGCTCGGCATTATGCCTATGTTAGACCAGCTCAGCATTGTCATCCCCTCTATGGTTTTCTTACGAAAACTCTCGAAAAACTTAATTTGAACAGTTTTCTGGAAAACTTTGACGAAACATTTCATGAAAAACGTAACTTGAATAGTTTTTCGAAAAAATTTATACATGCCCGACCATCTCGGCATTGCCTTGTCTCCCTATGGAAGACTGGCCAGCTCGGCAGTCTGCATTTGCGAGACCAGCTCGGCATTGTATTCCCTCTATGGTTTTCGTACGAAAACTTCCAAAAAACATAAGTTGAACAGTTTTTTCGGGAAAAGTTATACATGCCTGGTAAGCTCGGCATTATGCCATTGCTAGGGCAGCTCGGCATTCTTACCCCTCCAATAAGTTTTGTACGAAAACATTCGAAAACTTAACTAGAACAGTTTTTCGGAAACGGTTCTATGAAAAACTCTCGAAAAACTTAGCTTCAACAGTTTTTCGGGCAAAAAAACTTATAAAAAAGAATTTCGAAAAATTTAATTAGAACAGTTTTTCGGAAAAAAGTTCTGCGAAAACTCTCGAAAAAGTTAGCTTGAACAGTCTTTTGGGGAAAAATTTTAAAAAAACTTTCGAAAAATTTAACTTGGACAGTTTTTCAGAAAAATTTCGTGAAAAACCTAGCTCGAACATTTTTTCGTAAAGACATTCACGAACTTAATCTTCCTCCAGGAAAAACAGTTTTAATTTTAATACACGTTGCACTCTTTTCCTCTACTACGTTTTTCCCATCTGGTTTTTCTTAGTAAAAGGTTTTTCACGAGGCAAACACCATAAGTGTATTACCAAACCGATCATCGCTTCACATATCAGACACTTAAGCTCCAGCAATCCTCAGAATGCAAGAACTTGTCCGCTTGGCCGAAATCCTCATAACTCCGCCGAGCAAAATTCGAGTTTCCTCTTCTTTCCACTCACCAGCAGCTAGGTCTTTTTCTCATCACATCCTAAGGACAGCCCAATACATCTTCCACTCAAATCTCGGTCAGCTCGTCAACAAGCCTCTTTTCTACCCAAACATCTTTTAAGCTTTGGGTACAAAGAATCGCAGACTCATTCTTCGCGAAAAATGGGGGCCAAAACATTTTTAACTCCTTAATCGTGTACTACATTTCTTAGATACCTCGTCACTATCATACCTGAGATCGATGATCTAAGGGGGCTAAATGTTGGGGTCAAAACCCACATTTACCGAATTAACGACTAAAATGTTTAAATATCGGAAAAAGTTTATATTTTTGAATGTTTTCGGGGAAAATGCCGATATTCAGAAAATAGTTTGACTTAAACTTATTTTCATCGATTACTTTACAAAAAAAGTATTTGAAAACTACTTTTCGAGAGATTTTTCCGATAAACCGATAAAAGTTGCGATTCTTCGAACGTCTCGTCAAGGAGCAGAGGACGATCAGCTAGGTAGTCAGAGCAGAGCTGACCAGCTCGGCATTCTGCTCAATAAAAAATCCTGAGCTGGTTTGCATCTCCTCAGATGCTGAGCTGACCATTACCAAACGTCCTGTTTGTGCTCCAAATCCAATAAACTGATGAAAATCGCGATTCATTGAACATTTCATCAAAGAGCAGGAGATGTTGAGCTCATCAGTCAGACAGAACGGACCAGCTCGATATTTTTCTCAGCCAAAATTCCGAGCTGGCTGGCTCATTTTTAAATGCCGAGCTGGTCATCACCATCAGTGCTGCCTACACCTCCAAATGCCGAGCTGGACGTGGGAGAGCAAGCAGTGTGGGAATCGGAATTCACCTCAATGTATTTTCAAAAAGTTAATGTGAGGATCCTAGAATATTGGGAGAAAATGAAAAGTAAAGAGAAAGATCAGAAAAGGAAAGCTAAGGCAAAGAGACGAAAGAGTTTGTATTCCATTTATTGCAAAGTCTCGTATGAGTTCTCTATTGTTACAAGATGTAGAAATTGATCCTTATTTATACTAAGAAATCCGAAGTCCTAAACAGCCTAAGTTTTTATGTGGGACAAAAGTCTTTTTATTTTTTCACCTGCTTTTCCATTAATCTTCGAGTAAACTCCAGAATCTTCTTTAAGTGTGGGAACGAGATTTCACACAATATGTTTTCGGAAAGTGAATTTGATAATTAGGTCCCAAAAGTTCTAGAATGAGAAACCTCTTGAAAGATTTTTGGTAAATTTCCGCAAAAGTGAAGAATAAGAAAAAAGGAAAGATGAGAATACAATTTTATTGCTAAATCTCGAATGAATAGTATATTACGAATGTATTGAATGTGTTACAAGAGGTAGAGATCGATCCTTATTTATACTAAGACATCCTAAGTTCTAAGCAGCCTAAGTTTCGATGTGGGACAAAAGTCTTTTCCTTTTTCCGATGACTTTTCCATAAATCTTCGAGGAAACTTCTATAACCTTCCGTAAGTCGGTTTCAGCCCTTGTCGGTCCATCCTTCCAGCTTAGCCCAATTCGATTCTCAAAACATCGCGATGTTTCGAAAAACTTACGAAAACATCAATATGTTTACGAAAAGACCCTGAAGACGAAGAACGAAGCGAAATGAGATGAAACAAAAAGTGTCAGCCAGCTCGGTCAGCATTTCCTACCGAACTGGACAGCAGGCAGCATGCTGACCGTCCAGCTCGGTAGCCTGGGTGCAGGAAACACTGAACTGGCTGCTTCCAGGTCCATGATGTCGTCCAGCTTGGTATACAGGATGAGAGGAGATCTTCCGATAAGTCATGGGATGCATCCAGCTCAGTATGCTGAAGGGTGTCGACCAGCTCGGTATCCAGAAGGGTGCATATTACCGAGCTGAGTGGCATATATCGTCCAGCTCGGTAGCTTCAGTGCAGGAAACACCGAGCTAACTGCTCCAAGCTTCCGTACCGAGCTTGACTGCAATTCGCAACTTAAGGATGGCATAACTTTCTAGTATCTGATTCTTCTTCTAGGATCTTCACTATTGAGTTGAGAACATTGTCCAAGTGGTTTCATGTTCAAAAGCCTTGTGGTTTGGAAGATACACCTCGATCATTGAACACATATCCTTTTCAGCTCGGAACTCTCGGAGAGTGTCATCCAGCTCGGTTTCCAGGAAGGGAAGGATTGGAACGAGCTGAATGCATCATGATCTCCACTCGGAATCAAATAGGGAGCATGACACCGAGTTGAATGCATCATGACAGCCAGCTCGGTAGACTGGCACCGAGCTGACTGCTCTGTGCTGATCAGATCGACGTTCTGTGGCAAATTCTTGGCAGAACATGCATCCAGCTCATGTACATTGACCAGCTCGGTAGGATTGGCTGCCAAAAGACTGAGCTGGCTGGTCTCCAAGCTTGGTTGATTGCCTTTTACTCGAAAAATCGTAACTTTCGTTGGTTTATCAGAGGAATCGTTCAAAGGATGAAATGATCAGCCGAACATGATAAAGAGATGTCAGTCAGCTCGGTATCACTAGCAGGTAGGGATACCAAACTGACTGTCTTGTTCCGTCCAGCAGATCGTCTTTCGTTCGATAAATTGCGAGTTCATTAATTTCTCGGAAAAACTCTTGAAAGACAAAATTTCTTACTTTCGTCGCAGAGTTATCGACAAAGTGGTTTGAAATGAAATCTCTCCGAACCCATATCTAAATATGGAAATCCTTTTTCGATATTCAAATATTTTAATCGTTAATTCCGGAAATGTGGGTTTTGACCCCAACGTTTAGCCCCCTAGCACGTCAATATCGAGCATGATCTTGACGCAGTGATTAAGAGGTATGGTGCGGGATTAAGGAGCTAAAATGTTCTGGTCCCCATCTCTCGGGAACTTCGATTCTGTGATTTTTTGAAAGTTCGTACGATCTTTCTTGGCGACAGAGCGAGTTTTTCTACCGAGCTGAGATTGGACTGAAGCGTTTCTTGAGCTGTTTGCAAGGTGGAAAAAGGAGACCAGGCTGTCTGCTGAAGAAAAGCTATATGTTGTCTGTGTGTTTTAAGGACTGTCAGAGCTTAAGTGTCTTGTATGTGAAGTGGGGATTGGTTTTGACGATACTCTTGGGATGTTGCCTCATTAAAAACCTTTTCCTAAGAAAAACCCTTTGGGAAAAAATATAGTAAAGGAAAAGAGTACAACGCGTATAAGGATTTAGAATTGTCTTTCCGAAAAACTGTTCGAGTTATTTTTTTTCAAAGTGATTTTTTCGAAAAAATGTTTAAGTTAAGTTTTTCTATAGAGGTTCTTCTGAAAAACTGTTTAAGTTAAGTTTCTCATAGAAGTTCTTTCTGAAAACTGTTTAAGCTAAGTTTTTTCGCAGAAATTTTTTCCAGAACACTGTTCATGTCTGAATTTTTTGGTAAATTTTTCCGAGAAATTATTCATCCTAAGTTTTTCAAAAGTTTTCGTAAAACGATTTCCGAAAAACTGTTAAGGATAAGTTTTTCGGAAGTTTTTCGCGCGAAACCAACTCGTGAACCATGAATATCGAGCTGGCTGCAAGGGATGGGTGTTCATGGGCTGAAATGCTGACTTTGGCCAGCATTTCCTACTGAGCTAGACGGTAGCCAGCACGCTGACCGTCCAGCTCGGCCATTTTTTGGCTCCTATGCTCTCCGTCTCTGATTCTTTAGGTTTTTCGGAAAAAACTTAAGTGTTTATATATATATAACTTTTTGCATGTAACCAACCCGATTATCTCATGTACCGAGTTGGATGTAAGAGTGGGATGCTCATGTGCTGAATGCTGACTTTGATCAGCAGTTTTGTACCAAGCTGGACGGTAGTCAGCATGCTACCTGTCCAGCTCAGTCGGTTTTTGGCCTGTTGGTCTTCTCCCTTGAAAACTGTAAGTATTTCCGGAGTTTTTTCATAAGAGTTTCCCGATAAACTGTTCAGGATAAGTTTTTCGGAATTCTTAATAAACTTTTCTGGAAAAACTGTTCAAAATAAGTTTTTCAAGGTTTTAATAAAGTTTTTACGGAAAATTATTTATGATAAGTTTTTCCGAGATTTTTTTTTTGTACGGACCATCCTGCCTACCAAATCTACGGAGCTGGCCGATAGGAAGGAGCTGAATGCTGACTTTGGCCAGCAGTTTCTACCGAGCTGGACGGTTGGCAGCATGCTGACTGTCCAGCTCAGCCAGTTTGGGCTTGTGAGCCTCCTCCTTTGAAAACTGTAAGTTTTTCCGGAGATCATTTCGTAAAAGCTTTTCCGAAACACTGCTTACGATAAGTTTTTCGAAATTTTAATAAATTTTTTCCGGAAAACTGTTCAAGATAAGTTTTTTGGGAGTTTAGTAAAGCTTTCACGGAAAACTGTTCAAGAAAAGTTTTTTCGAGAATTTTCGTATGAAAACACCTTGCCCACCAAGTCTACCGAGCTGGATGGCAGGAAGGAGTATTCATGTGCTGAATGCTGATTTTGGACAGCATTTCCTACCGAGCTGGACAGCAGGCAGCATGCTGACAGTCCAGCTCGGCCAGTTTGGCTTGTTTGCTATCTCCTTGAAAATTTCTAAGTGTTTACGGAGATTTTTCGTAAAAGTTTTTTCGTAAGACTGTCTAGGATAAGTTTTTCGGAATTTTAATCAAGTTTTTCCGGAAAATTGTTCAAGATAAGTTTTTCGGAATTTAATAAACTTTTCACGGAAAACTGTTCAAGATAAGTTTTTCTAAGAATTTTCGTATGAAACCAACTTGCCCACCAATTCTACCGAGCTGGATGGCAGGAAGGAGCATTCATGTGGTGAATGCTGATTTTGGACAGAATTTTGTACCGAGCTGGACAGCAAGCAGCATGCTGACCGTCCAGCTCGGCCAGTTTTGACTTCTTTGGCTCTCCTCTTTGATTTCTTTTTCTTTCGGGAAAAACTTAAGTGTTTCCGGAATTCTTTTTAGAATAGGGAAACTGTTTGTTTCCTTTTATTCTTTTTTGTAACGGGACCCACATTACTTTTCTATAAATAAACCTCTATCCCTCCTTACTTCTCATTCTTGGTTTTTTTAGAAAGAGCTCTGCCTTCTCTCTACTTTCTCTCTCTAGAAATTTTTCTTGTGTTCTTGAGTGTTCTTGAGCGTTCTTGAGGATCATGGAGTTTTGTGAGAGATTATTGGCTAATGCGAGGAAATCTTTTTTCCTCCTGCTGCGTCTTCGGGTACCTCCTGATGCGCCGCAAAATATAGCATCGGGACGCGAAGACGGAACATCGGTTCCGTATTGGGCTAACACATTGGACATTACGGGACGTGGAAAGCAACTCGAACCGGACCAGATTTCTCGAGACACAGTCAGAGGTTATCGGGTCACGGAACATGACGAGACGATGTCTCGAGACGGAACAACGTTCACCCCAGCCGAACAACCCGTGCATCGTGATAATGTCGTGTATCGCATCGACCCCCCGGGTATCCGGAACAGGCCTTCGATTGGATCCACGACCAGACGATCGAATTAGCTGGGACACCGAGGTTTTTAGCCGAACAACTTGACAAAAGAAGACGATCGATCAAGCCAGAAGTCCTTTGACTCGGGAAGAATCCGAAGATGATCGTGATTTTTCACTTTTGGCCAGTACCGCTCGTACCAATGATTTGGGAAGCCAACCAGGAATTCGATTTTGAAGAGATCTTGGAGTTTCTCTCGGACCGATTCCTAAGGCAAGGATTCTAAGACTATCTGAAGACTTGTCTCGAGCCAAAACTCACTTTTCCCTATTGGATCAACCGATGGCACGTGCTGGACCGATTTCTCTTGTCCGTGTCTCGACCAGTGCATCAGCAATGAACCTGGACGGTAGCCGAATGGTCACTTCAACCAAAAACGCGTGAATTTAAAAAGTCATTGACTGATTTGAATTTTTAGTCTTTCTTTCTTTGCATGCTTCTTATTTTTCGGAAAACATTATTGTTTCTATTTTCCATGCTCGGATACTTCAGTGTATAAGTATTCGACCATTACTTAATAGAAATGGAGACTTTGTTTTGCTATTAACTTTCGATTGAGAATTTTCTCTCGCTGTTCTTTGATAAGAACTTGTTCGACACTTGGTGCGTAATATCCAAGTCAACAACCTCACCTTCCAGCTGATCTTGTGAGTCATATCAAGAAGCTAAGGCGAGTGGGAATATCGGTGGCCTTCTGCAACCATCGTGCGACCCTTCATTTTATCCGGTCTGCCGAGTCTTTCATTCTGATCCGGCCAGATCCATATCCAACTATACTGACTGAGTGATGCTCTAATTCAGGACGTATCAAAGTCGTATCAAAGCCACCCAACTCGGTATCTCTGAATCTTTTCATCTTCTTATCTCTCATCACTTTCTTCTTTTTCTTTCTCACTGGATCCGGGCTACTCTTTACTTCCCTAGTGATCGCCTAAGCAGTATCTTATAAAAAAAACATTAAAAAAAAAGAATATATATATAGGTTTGAATCACGACCGAAGAGAAATCCGGGGGGGGGGGGGGGGGGGGGGGNAGTGGTGGAAGAGTAAGCCTGCTGGCTGAAGAGTAACCCAGCCTTAGGATAGTTAAAACGGATCCCATCAAAAACTTCTTTCCTCTCTTGATTCCTTTGTTAGGCGGGTGTTTCATTGGGTGTTCGGATTAGATCTCTTAGAACTTTGAGAGAAATTTCGTGTGACACCAAAACTTGAGGGAAACACTTGAGTGGGTGAGTTTTAAACACGCGAGTGGAGAGGAATTTTACTTTGACTTGTTTGTTTCTTGTTCTCAGGACAGAATGGAACATGATGATCGACCAGAGACGTCCACCGCCGGATTATCCAACTTACAAATGAGAGCTTTAAATGATAGCATGAGTCGTTTAATGAATGCAGGTCTGGAGCAGATCCATGCAAGGATTGACGATCTACAAACACAAACTCAACCGGACCGTGCTCCACGCAGAAAGCGGCCCAGGCGCCCTAGTCGTTCCGAGGAGGATATGGACGAGGAAACCTTCGAGGAAGACCGAATACGCTACCGGTCGAGACAAGGTAACCGAAACCGAGAGCAAGGTAATGTGAACCCTTTCGCTAGAGGAAATGAATGTGTGGATGATGGAATAGGTAGTCTCAACTTAAAATTCCTACTTTCTCCGGTAAAAATGATCCAGACGCGTACCTTGAATGGGAAAGGAAAGTTGAACTCAGTTTTGATTGCCAAAATTTTTCTGAGATTAAAAAGGTTAGGTTGGCTGCGGCTGAATTCACTGGCTGAATTCAAACTCCTTTCTTTTTGCTGATTTATTAAGAAACTCTCATGGTATCTTCTAACCTGGCACCGGAGTTTCCGAGTGATCTTCAAGACATTCTGCAGGACTTCAAAGACATTTTTCCTGATGAAAATCTGAAGGGACTGCCTCCGGTCAGGGGAATTGAACATCAGATAAATTTCGTTCCCAGAGCTTCTCTTCCCAACCGACCAGCCTACAGAACCAACCCGGTTGAAACCAAGGAATTGCAAAAACAAATTGGAGAGCTTTTGGACAAAGGTTACATCAGGGAAAGCCTCAGCCCATGCACGGTTCCTGTTCTGCTGGTGCCAAAGAAAGATGGGACATGGAGGATGTGCGTGGACTGCCGTGCCATAAACAACATCACGGTAAAGTATAGACATCCAATCCTTAGGCTAGATGATATGCTTGACGAGTTGCATGGCCCTTCTGTGTTTTCAAAAATTAATTTAAAAAGTGGCTATCACCAAATTCGTATGAAAGAGGGTGATGAATGGAAGATTGCTTTTAAAACTAAGGTAGGATTGTATGAATGGTTGGTTATGCCTTTCGGACTGACCACTGCACCTAGTACCTTTATGCGTCTCATGAATCATGTGCTTAGAACTTTTACAGGTCATTTTGTGGTTGTTTATTTCGATTATATTCTCATCTATAGCACGAACCTAGAAGAGCATAAAGAGCATTTGCGTTTGGTTCTTGAAGTACTTAGAAAAGAACAATTATATGCCAACTTGAAGAAATGTTCTTTTGGGACAGATCACGTGGTCTTTTTAGGTTTTGCTGTTGGTGCAGATAGACTACGTGTAGATGAGGAGAAAATACAAACTATCCGGGACTGGCCAAGTCCAAAGACCATCACTGAAGTCAGAAGCTTCCATGGACTGGCAGGGTTTTACCGAAGGTTCGTACCAAACTTCAGCACCATTGCAGCTCCGCTTACTGAGGTGGTGAAGAAAAGTGTGGGTTTTAAGTGGGAGCAAGCTCAGGAGGATGCCTTTCAAACGCTAAAAGGGAAGTTAACTCAAGCTCCTTTACTTGTTCGTCCAGATTTCTCTAAGACCTTTGAAATAGAATGTGATGCCTTAGGCGTTGGCATTGGTGCTGTCTTGATGCAGGAAAAGAGACCGGTGGCATACTTCAGTGAAAAGCTTGGTGGAGCCACGCTTAACTACCCAACTTATGATAAAGAACTGTACGCTTTGGTAAGGGCACTCCAAACGTGGCAACACTATCTTTGGCCCAAAGAGTCCGTGATACACACGGACCACCAGTCTCTGAGGCATCTTAAAGGACAAAACAAGCTGAATAAAAGGCATGCCCGCTGGGTAGAAATCATTGAAACATTCCCTTACGTTATCAAATCCAAACAAGGTAAGGAGAATGTGGTCGCTGATGCCTTGTCCTGAAAGTTCTTCTTTCAGCTCTAGAAACAAAGTTGTTTGGATTTGAGTTTGTTAAGGACCTATACGCATATGATCCAGACTTTAAAGAAGTTTTTAGGAAATGCACAAAGGTCGCTTATGGGAAATATTATCTAAGTCTCAGGGTTTTTATTCTTTGATAACCGCCTTTGTGTTCCCCAATGTTCTTTGAGGGAGATGTTTCTCAGGGAAGCTCAGGGTGGTGGACTCATGGGACACTTTGGAATCAAGAAAACCCACAAGGTTGTCTACGAACACTTCTTCTGGCCGAGCTTGATGAAAGATGTGGAAAGGATTTGCAATCGGTGCGTGATTTGCAAAATAATCAAAAACAAGGAATCAAAACCAAGGTTTTTATTCTGTCCTTCCTATACCCGAGCAGCCATGGGTTGATTTGTCCATGGACTTTGTCTTAGGGTTGCCTAGAACCAAAACTGGTAGAGATTCTATTTTTGTGGTAGTTGATAGTTTTTCTAAAATTGCCCATTTTATTCCTTGTCATAAATCTGATGATGCTGTTCATGTGTCCGACCTGTTCTTTAGGGAAATAGTTAGACTTCATGGAATGCCTAGGAAAATCGTTTCTGATATGGATGTTAAGTTCCTTAGCTACTTTTGGAAAACTTTGTGGTCAAAGTTAGGAACCAAACTCCTGTTTTCAACCACTTGCCATCCTCAAACCGATGGTCAGACTGAAGTAGTGAACCGTACGTTGTCTGCCTTGCTTAGGTCTTTAGTAAAGAAAAACCTTAAGTCGTGGGAAGAGTGTTTGCCGCATGTTGAATTCGCTTATAATCACTCAAAGCATTCGGCCACCAAATTCTCACCCTTTCAAATTTTTTATGGTTTTAATCCAATGTCTCCACCTGATCTTGTTCTTTTACCTGTGAGTAAAAGAGTTAGTGCAGATGGCAAAAAGAAGGCGAATAACATTAAAAAGTTGCATGTGAAGGTCAGTGCCAACATCAAGGCTAAAACCGCAGTCTATGAGAAGAAAGCCAACCGGAAAAGAAAGGAGAAGAATTTCGAGATAGGAGAACTTGTATGGCTGCACTTAAGGAAGGAAAGGTTTCCGGACGAAAGAAAATCCAAACTCATGCCGCGGGTCGATGGTCCTTTCCAAATTGTTCAGAAAATGGGCAATAATGCATACCGACTTTACTTGCAAGGTAAGTATGATGTCTCTCCTAGCTTTAATATAGCTGATCTATCCCCTTTCGTGGCAGATGTTCCTGATTTTTGGACAAATCCTTTTCAAGAGGAGGGGAATGATGCGCCGCAGAATATAGCATCAAAACGCGAAGACGGAACATCAGGTCAGTATCGGGCTAAGTAGCTTGAACCGGACCAGGTTTCTTGGGACACAGTCGGAGGTTATCGGGTCACGAAACATGACGAGATGATGTCTCGAGACGGAACGACGTTTGCCCCAGCCGAACAACCCGTGCATCATCATAGTGTCGTGTATCGCATCGACCCCCGGGCATCCGGAACAGGCCTTCGATTGGATCCACGACCAGACGATCGAATCAGCCGGGACACCGAGGTTATTCCCCGAACAACTCGACAAAAGAAGACGGTCGATCCAGCCATAAGTCCTTTGACTCGGGAAGAATCCGAAGATGATAGTGAGTTTTCACTTTTGGCCAGTACCGCTCGTACCAATGATCGGAGACGCCAACCAGGAATTCGATTTTGAAGCGATCATGGAGTTTTCTCTCGGACTGATTCCTAAGGCAAGGAATTGAAGACTATCTGAAGACTTGTCTCGAGCCAAAACTCACTTTTCCATATTGGATCAACCGATGGCACGTGCTGGACCGATTTCTCATGTCCACGTCTCGACCAGTGCATCAGCAATGAACCTGGACGGTAGCCGAATGGTCACTTCGACCAAAAACGTGTGAATTCAAAAAGTCATAGACTGATTTGAATTTTTAGTCTTTCTTTCTTTGCATGCTTCTTATTTTTCGGAAAACATTATTGTTTCTATTTTCCATGCTCGGATACTTCAGTGTATAAGTATTCGACCTTTTCTTAATAAAAATGGAGACTTTGTTTTGCTATTAACTTTCGATTGAGAATTTTCTCTCGCTGTTCTTTGATAAGAACTTGTTCGACACTTGGTGCGTAATATCCAAGTCAACAACCTCACCTTCCAGCTGATCTTGTGAGTCATTTCAAGAAGCTAAAGCGAGTGGGAGTATCGGTGGCCTTCCGCAACCATCGTGCGACCCTTCATTCCTTCCGATCTGCCGAGTCTTTCATTCTGATCCGGCCAAATCCATATCCAACTATATCGACTGAGTGATCCTCTAATTCAGGATGTATCACCTCCCTCATGCTCAAGAGCTGATGATCTATGCTCTGACTGAGATAGACGTTGATGATACGGAAGGAACTTCGGGTGGTCCCGAGCTACAAGTGACCTTCCCTGACGAGGAAAGGGCTATTGTCGAGGTTGCTCTGGATGTTGGGAGGGAAGATAGCATTGTGCCTCCTATGCCAGTCCGAGCGATGCTTCCCCCATCTCCCCTGGTTTATAAGCAGATTGTATTTGGCCTTGCTGCTGCTTCGAGCGCACTGAACGACGCTTGGAAACCTCGGGGGACAAAGAGGAGCGCACCCCTTCCTAAGAAGGACGGTGCTCGCAGTGGTCCCAGCGAGAAGAAGCTGAAAGGTCCAGCTCAGCCTACTCCACTTCCGGAGCAGAAGGGAAGAATCCACAAGGTGATGATTGATGAGTCGAAGAATTTGTTTTGGAGAACAGTGCATTACGTGGACCTTTTCTCGAAGATCAAGGATCCTGAAGATCGCCCCATCTGCTTTGAGACTTTGCATGCCCAGAAGGCATACTCTGACTGTGCTCAATGTTCTATGAAGGTAAGTACTTTTTCTGTTTGTTGATGCAATGCAGTGCCCTGATCTTTGCATTCTGATTATCCTTTCGTTTTCCGCTGTTCCTTTCCTTGTTTAACAAGGAAGTGCATGATTGCGAGGAAAAGATCTACAAGGCAGGACGCAAGGAGGTTAATGCCAAACATGAGCAAGATCGTCTCCGAAAAAAGTTAGACGCCTTAACCCTCGAGTATGAGGAGAAGATGATGAAGCTTGGTAAGGAGGTGACTGATGCGAAGGAGAAGGCAAATGCCAATGTTCTTCATGCCTCTCGTCTAGCCAACTCTAATGACGAGCTTGTGGAGAAGGATGCTGCCTTAAGGGCGAAGAACAAGAGAGCTTGGCGCGATGGGTACAAGGTAGCAATGGACAAGAGTCGATCTCGTGAGGACAAGGCTCTGGCCTTACTCTATCGATTGGTTTCGATTCGCTACTCCGAGTCTTGCTATGTGATGGGAGTGTGCAACTCTGTTGTGATTGAAATTTTTGACAGGAATGAACCTAAGGAGATAACAGAGGAGCGTGAGAAGAACCAGAAACTGAAGACAGATTTTAGCGGCTTTGAGGGCGCTGTAGATCGTGTGATCAATGAGCTCCGTGGATGCCTTGCTCCTTCTTCCGGATCTTCAGCTTCGGCTTTTTGCTCCTGTGGAGATGTCTCCCTTGACAGCTCGGCCAAGGAGGTTGGTGTTGAGGATTTCGCAGGGACCAACATGGACGTTGGCGGTCTTGCCGAGATGGTCGCTGAAAAGACTGAGGAGGAGAGCCATGCTTAGATCCCTTCCTCATTTATCCTTTATTATTTTAGTTGGTCCTTTGAGGCCCATGTTATGACTTTGGCCGGGTTTTTTCCCGATGGTTGTATTTGAACCTTTTTCATTTGATGCATTTCAGACTTTCGTCTTTATGATTTCTACGCATGCTTAAGGTTGATTTTTGCCCGTTTTTGGTTAGAGCATGATGAAGTTTGGTATGTTATGATGTTGGGGAGTAAAGTAGCTCAGAGTTTTGTACTTAATCATAATTCCTTAGCATTACGAAATACTTAGAAGCATTGTATCAATTTCTTTTTAGCGTTGATATTTCGTCACTGGAGACTTGTCACACCTTTGTTAGACGAGAATATGTTTGCGTTTTTGTTAGGGTGTTAAAAGAGTTCATGCCAGCGTTGTTTAGAAACGTTTTGGCTGGGCTTATGATAGGTTAGTGTTCGGGGAACTAAGCTATGCATCTGTCTGGTTTTAGGGGTTGCACTATTTCGACTAATCTCCCCGTTTTTCGACTGTTTCCAAACACTTTACGATCTCGTCTAGTGGTATACTAGATTGTGTTTCCGAGATGTTAAAGACCAGTGTACCAAGTTGGGCACTTACTCGGTTAGCGAGTTTGCAATGAGGATTAAGGCAGTGCGAGTCCTTACTTGCTGGCATGCCCTCTTAAAGTCAAATCTGAGAACATTGTCCGGGATATACCTTTCGGATGTTAAGTTAGGATAAACCTAACCTGATTTATATAACGCGCTGTTATATCCATGCACGAATGTAGTAGAACCTTTGCCCGTATAGAACATTGGTTAAGTCCTTAGAAGGAGAATAAATCGTGTCTGTTGTGGCCAGCAACAAACGAGTTTTTTGAGAAGAGTTAGATTTTCGCAAATCGTTTTGAAATTTTTTTTTGAAAAGTGTTTTAAAAAGGATGTAAAAGAAGTTGAGTAGATGCGCTCTAGGATTTTTTGGAATTATTTCGGAAAAATCAATGTTTGGAGCTGTTAGGAGATAGAGTTTCCGGAATGTTTTCGGGAAAACTTGAGTGTGGAGACGTTTTCCAAGTGCAGGAGTGGCTATGTATGCACTCCCACTCCCCCGAAAAACTTTTTTTTGTTTTAGTGGCTGGACTTATCATGGGACAAGTTGCCTACGTACCCAAAAGCTAGGGGATCAAGCCAGTTCGTAGTTCGTTAAAGATGAAGCACTAGTGGTAGTATTTCTTGAGATGCATTGCATTCCAGCTTCGGTTACGATTTCGTATGGGACTCCATGTCTACAGATAATGTTTTTCCATACGAAATGTTCGACTTGAGCATCTTTGATGCTAGCATAGGAGTCGGCTTCAATCCATTTGGAGAAGTAATCCGTTAGGACGAGCAGATACTGCTTTTGCTTAGATTTATGCATGGGTCCAATGATATCTGTTGACCAGTGCATGAATGGGTATAGAGAGGATATCGATGATAGGATTTTGCGGGTTGGCGTATTGTTGGAGCGTGGCATTGGCACTTCTCGCATTTCCTAGAGAATTTTTCGCAATCTTTTATCATTGTTGGCCAGAAGTATCCATGCCGTTCGATCTTGATGGCGAGTGCTCTTCCCCTTGAGTTGTTTCCACATGACTCGCTATGAACTTTTTGCATGATCTTTCGGGCTTGGGTGCCCTCCACGCAGGTCATAAGGGGACCAGAATGTCTCCACTTGAGGAGGTTTCCATCTAAAAGGACGAAGCGTGCTGCTTGTACTTTCAGTTTTTGTTCTACCCATTTGTCTGAGGGGAGGTTTCCGTCTGCGATTTAGAGACGAGTCTTCTCCATCCATTCCTGGTCGCAACCATAATCTCCCTCCTCGCTTTGTGGGTTAGTGTCGATGGTTGGGGCCGATTCTACTTCCCCCTCATCCATGGGGTCTGATGTTTCGTCCTCGAGTTCCTCTTGGATAAGTGTAATTATATCGGGTGGTCCAATGTTTGGATGTTCTATGAATTCCACCGGAATAATCCTACTTTCTCATGGGGCAGAATTTGATGCCAAGGCTGCTGGAGTATCGGCTGGTGCTTTTTCGCCTCGAGGAATTCTAGTGAGTTCGAATTCTTTGAATTGTTTTGTGAGAACCTAGACTATTTTAAGATATGTAGCCATTCTCTCGTCTCGGGTTTTGTATTCTCCGCTAAATTGGTTTGAAATTAGTTCAAAATCACAAAAGTGGATGTTTTCCACCATGATTCCGTTGGCGAGTCTTAGCCCAGCGATCAGGGCTTCGTACTCAGCCTCATTTTGGACGCTGGGAAATCGAGTCGGAATGACTCTTCTAGGATCTCTCCTGTAGGTGAAGTCAAACAGATCCCGATCCCTGATCCTTGTTTTGAGGATGATCCATCAACATGAAGGATCCAAGTAGTATTTTCAGGTTTTTGCCTACTCCCTAGAGGGGGGAGTTCGACCAGAAAGTCGGCGAGAACTTGCAATTTTGCGCACGTTCTTGATAGAAACTCTACATCATACTCGCTCAGCTCAACTGCCCACTTGGCCAAAAGTCCCGAGAGACTTGGGCTGTGCAAAACGGTCCTGAGTGGGAAAGTAGTCAAGATTACGATAGTATGAGACTGGAAGTAATGTCTGAGCTTTCGTACAGAACCAACCACTGACAATACTAGTTTTTCCATCTGCGGGTAGCGAGTCTATGCATCGGTAAGGGTTTGGCTCACGTAAAAGACTGGTCGTTCTTCGCCTCTCTCTTCTCGAATGAGGACTCCACTGACTGCGGTTTGTGAGACGACAATGTAGAGGAACAATGGCTCACCCACCAATGGTTTCGCGAGCACTGGTGGGCTTGCTAGGTAAGCTTTGAGCTGCTGGAAAGATTCCTCGTATTTTTCTGTCCATTCGAATTTATTGTTTACCCTTATAATGTCGTAAAAAAGGGAGACATTTATCGGTTGATCGAGATATGAATATGTTAAGCGCAGCTACACGTCCAGTGAGTTTTTGGACCTCTCTTTTGGTCCTTGGGGAAGCCATGTCGATCAGGGCGTTGATTTGTTTCGGGTTTGCTTTGATTCCTCGGTGGGTTACCAAGTACCCGAGGAATTCCCCAGAAGAGACTGCGAATCTATACTTTGTGGGATTGAGTTTCATGTTATGTTTGTTCAAGTAATCGAAACAATCCGATAAGTGTTTCACGTGATCCTTCTCTTCGAGGGATTTTGCGAGCATATCGTCTATATAGACTTCCATGGTCTTTCCTAATTGATCAGCAAAGATTTTGTTTACTAGGCGTTGGTAAGTCACGCCAGCGTTCTTCAGATCGAAAGGCATCACCTTGTAACAATACGTTCCGCGATCTGTAATGAACGCTGTTTTTTCTCAATCATCTGGATTCATTGGTTGTAACCAGAACATGCGTCCATGTAAGAGACTTGCTTGTTTCCAGCTGTTGCCTCGATTAGTCTACCGATGTGCGGAAGCGGGAAACTATCCTTGGGACAGGCCTTGTTAAGGTACGTAAAGACCACGCAAACATGCCCGTTTCCATTCTTCTTTTTGACGACTACCGGATTGGCAACCCAATCAGGATATCGTACTTCAGTGATTGATCCAACTTGGAGGAGTCTTTCGACTTCGTCATTGACTGCCCTTGCCCTTTCTAGACCAAGTTTTCGCCTTTTTTGCTTGATCGGTTTGAAGGTTTGATCAACATTGAGCTCATGGCAGGTCGTGTTGATGTCAATACCTGGCATGTCTTCTGCTGCCGATGCGAAAGTGCTCACGTTCTTTTTAAGGAGAGCAATAAGCTCGGATTTGATTGGTTTATTAAGGTTTGCACCGATTTCAACGCATCTCTCGGGATGGAAATCGTCGATGCATAATGAGACCACCGGTTCGCATGGACTTTCGTCCTTCTGTTCCTTGGCATCCTCCAGATGAAGTTGGTGGAGGAGTTTTGAGAGCTCACCCCCTGCCTTTCGTTTTCCCTTCTCTAACGGTTTATCTGTTACAGGATTCCGAAGTTTGTGTTCGATAAGGAGAGAAGTTCGAGAGCTCTTTTGTTCTCCCCAAATCGTTTCGGTTCCTTTAAGTTGGGAACTTAAGGCAAAGGTGGTAGGTAGATGGGACGGCCTTGATGGCGTTAAGCCAGGGCGTTCCCATTAGAGCATTATAAATGGTCAGATGATCAGCTACTGAGAACTGAACTAATGTGGTTCCTCCAGCCATAGTAACTGGAAGGACGATAGTACCCTGGGTCATTGATATGCGCCCAGAGAAACTAGTGAGCGGTAGGTTCGTCCAACAGTTTATACTGTTCAATTTCCATTCTATTTAGGGTTTTCCGATATATCACGTTTACTGTACTACCAATATCAACCAAAACCCTAGATACATCGTTATCGGCTATTGTGAGTTGAATCACAAACGGATCATCGTGGCGATGGATGATTTCATAAGCCTCCGATTGATCGAAGGTGAGTGCATCCTTCGACTTGTTCTTTGATTCTGATCGATTAGTGTTGTTTTCTGCTCGTCGCTAAGAAGCTTTCATCGAAGATATCGAATCGCAGAAGAATGGCGATCCTCCCATGATTGTATTCACCGAAGATTCAATGGGTTGCCCTAAGGATTTTGGGAAAGTTTCCTTTCCGGATTGAATTCAATCCTCGGGGATCTCTAAAATCGGTTCGGTTCCACCGATTAAACTTCAGAATCTTCCGTAAGTGTGGGAACAAGATTTCACACAATGTATTTTCAGAAAGTGAATTTGATAATTATGTCCCAAAAATTCTGGAATGAGAAACGTCTTGAAATATTTTTGGTAAATTTCCGCAAAAGTGAAGAATAAGAAAAAAAAGAAAATATGAGAATACGATTTTATTTCTAAATCTCGAATGAATAGTATATTACGAATGTGTTACAAGAGGTAGAGATCGATCCTTATTTATACTAAGACATCCTAAGTCCTAAGCAGCCTAAGTTTCAATGTGGGACAAAAGCCTTTGCTTTTTTTCCGATGACTTTTCCATAAATCTTCGAGGAAACTTCTTGAACCTTCCGTAAGTTGGTTTCAGCTCTTGTCGGTCCATCCTTCCAGCTTGGCCCAATTCAATAGACGAAACATCGCGATGTTTCGAGAAACTTACGAAAACATCGGTATGTTTACGAAAAGACCCTGAAGACGAAAAACGAAGCGAAATGAGACAAAAAAAAGTGTCAGCCAGCTCGGTCAGCATTTCCTACCGAGCTGGACAGCAGGCAGCATGCTGACCGTCCAGGTCGGTAGCCTGGGTGCAGGAAACACTGAACTGGCTGCTTCCAGGTCTATGATGTCGTCCAGCTCGGTATACGGGATGAGAGGAGATCTTCCGATAAGTCGTGGGATGCGTCCAGCTCAGTATGCTGAAGGGTGTCGACCAGCTCGGTATCCAGAAGGGTGGATTTTACTGAGCTGACTGGAATATATCTTCCAGCTCGGTAGCTTTGGTGCAGGAAACACCAAGCTAACTGCTCCAAGCTTCCGTACCGAGCTGGACTGCAACTTCCAACTTTTGAATGGCATAACTTTCTCCTATGAACTCTGTTTGATCTGATTCTTCTTCTAAGAGCTTCATGATTTAGTTGAGAACATTTTCCTTGTAGTTTCATGTTCAAAAGCCATGTAGTTTGGAAGCTGCACCTCGATCATTGAACACATATCCTTTTCAGCTCGAAACTCTCGGAGAGTGTCATCCAGTTCGGTTTCCAGGAAGGGAAGGATTGGAACAAGCTGAATGCATCATGCTGTCCAGCTTGGTACCAAATAGGGAGCATGATACCGAGCTGAATGCATCATTAAAGCAAGCTCGGTAGACTGGTACCGAGTTGACTGCTCTGTGCTGATCAGATCGACGTTCTATGGCAAATGCTTGGCAAAACATGCATCCAGCTCATTTATGTTGACCAGCTCGGTAGGATTGGCTGCCAAAATACTGAGCTGGCTGTCCTCCAAGCCTGGTTGATTGCCTTTTACTCGAAAAATCGTAACTTTCGTCGGTTTATCGGACGAATCGTTCAAAGGATGAAATGATCAGCCGAACATGATAAAGAGATGTCAGTCAGCTCGGTATCACTAGCAGGTAGGGATACCGAGCTGGCTGTCTTGTTTCATCCAGCCGATCATCGTTTGTTTGATAAATTATGAGTTCATTGATTTCTCGGAAAAACTCTCGAAAGACAAAATTTCTTACTTTCTTCGTAGAGTTATCGACAAAGTGGTTCGAAATATGGAAATCCTTTTTCGATAGTAAAATATTTTAATTGTTAATTCCGAAAATGTGGGTTTTGACCCCAACTGTAAGTCGGTTTTAGCTCTTATTGGTTCTTCCTTCTAGCTCGGCCCAATTCTGTCCTTGTCTTTTCGTTTAGCGGTTTTCTTCGATTTGCTTTAAGTTAACGTTTTATCGTCTTCGATAGACGAAACATCGGGATGTTTTGAGAAACTTATGAAAACATCGGTATATTCGCGGAAAGACCCCGAAGACGAAGAACGAAGTGAAATGAGACAGGACAGAAGATGATTACTAGCTCGGCCTTTCTTGGTGACAGAAGAGGCCGAGCTGGCTGCTTCCTACCCCATTGTACGTCCAGCTCAGTCTCTAGCATGGGAAGAGATCCTCTGATGGCTCGCGGGATGAATCCAGCTCGGTATCCTTAAAGGTGACAGCCAGCTCGGTATCCCGGAGGGAGGAAAAAACTGAGCTGACTACTTCATGACAGCCAGCTTGGTATTTTTGGCATAGAAAAGTTCCAAGCTGACTATTCTGTGCTGTCCAGCTTGATGTTCCGTGGTACACGCTTGACATGACGTACAACCAGCGAGGTATGCCAGGACGTGCAACCAGCTAAGTATGACCGGACGTGCAACCAGCTAGGTATGACAGTCAGCTCGATATTCTTGCTTGCCCAAAATACGAAGCTGGCTGCCTTTTGCTTGAAAAACCGTAACTTTCATTGGCTTATCGGAGAAATCTTCCAAAGGACGAAAGGATCAGCCTAGCATGTTGAGAAAAAGCATCCAGCTCGGTATCTTTGGCAAGACTAAATACCGAGCTGGCTGCCTTTGTTTCGCCCATCTGACTGTCCATTGTTCGGTGTATCACGACTTTATCGATTTATTTATAAAACTCTCGAAAAATAGTTCTTTGTACGTTTTCCGTAAAGTTATCGATAAAGTAGTTTAAGACGAACTTCTTTCGAACTCATATATAAATAGGAAAATTCCTTTCGATATTTAAATATTTTAGTTGTTAATTCCATAAATGTGGATTTTGACCCCAACATTTAGACCCCCATCCCGTCAATATCACGTATTAACTTGACGCGGCGACTAAGAAGTATAGTACGTGATTAAGGAGCTAGAATGTTTTGATCCCCATTTTTTGGGAACTTTGATTTCGCGATTCGGAAGTTCATACAGTCTTTGGGGTGATAGGGCGAGATTTCTACCGAACTGACTGAGATTGGATTGAAGCGTCTTCTGGGCTGTTCGCAAGATAGGAGAGATGACCAATCTGTTTGTTGAGAGGGAGCTAGACGCTGTTTGTGCGTTTAAGGACAGTCAGAGCTTAAGTGCCTTGCACATGAAGCGAGGATCGGTTTGAAGATACCCTTATGATGTTGCCACATTAAAAACCTTTTACTAAGAAAAATCCGTTGGGAAAAAACATAGTAAAGGAAATGAGTGCAACGCGTATAAGCATTTGGAACTGTTTTTTCCCGAGGGAAGATCAAGGTCATAATGTTAAGTATTTTGAAAGTTTACGCAGAAGTTTTTCCGAAAACAGTTCAAGTTAAGTTTTTCGAAAACTGTTCAAGTTAAGTTTATTGAAAGTTTTCGTACGAAACCAACATGGAAGCAAGAAATGCCGAGCTGGTTAGTTGATAAGGTAAAACCGAGCTGGCTGTCATGCACGGCCTTTCCCAAAAAACTGTTCAATTTAAGTTTTTCCGTGAAATTTTTCCGAAGTATTGATCATGTCCAGAAATTTTCGTAAAAGTTTTTCTCGAAAAACTGTTCGTGTTAAGTTTTTCGAGATTTTATTTTTTATAGATATTTTTCCGAAAAACTGTTCATATTAAGTTTTTCGAAAGTTTTTTTTTGTAGAGATTTTTCCGAGAAACTGTTCAAGTTTTAAGTTTTCGGAAGTTTTCGCATGAAGCGAGGCAAGAAGGCCAAGCTGGTTGCTCAAGCAAGGCCGAGCGGATTGCTCAAGCAAGGCCGAGTTGATTGCTCAATGAAGGTGGCTGCTTGTGATGACAAGGTCGAGCTTGCTGTGCTTAGCCTTGGTGCCCAGCTGACCAGCTTTCGCGGGTTTTTTCCGAAAAAACTGTTAAAGTTAGGTTTTTCGTCAAATTGTTTCCGAAACATTGTTCACGTCAAGTTCATATTAAGTTTTCCGAAAAACTGTTAAGGATAAGTTTTTCGGATGTTTTCGCATGAAACCAGCTCGAGCACCATGGAGGCCGAGCTGGCTGTCATGGTAAGGTCTTTGTGTGCTGAATGCTGATTTTTGGTAGGGAGAAAGGAAGATGGTGGATACTGAGCCGGATGGTGCCTATTCCAAGCTGGGCATTCGTGCCTCGCGGTGGAACAAGACCGAGGGGAGTGAAAAATCACCTGCTGATTGTTCTCAGGTGCATCCGAGATGAAACCCAAAAGTCGAGTGTTGAAGAAGATTGTTGTCTATTTCGTTGTTTTGTCAGGATGAACAGTATTTTCGAGTACTGTTCATGTACTGTTTACGGGGTCCGTTTTTACGTCCTATAAAAGAAGAGTTCTCCCTTCCTTCATTTTCACAAGTTTCACCATTTCTTAAGGTAAAACTCTCTCCCTTCTCTCTTCTTTCTCTCTCTAGGTTCATTGCGAAGAATGTGAAGAACACGAAGAACGCGAAGAATGCCTCTGGTTTTGGTGAAGAAATGGCATTTGATCCAACGTCTGAGGAAAAAACATCCCTTGGAAAGACATTGCCTCCATGATATACAAGGGTGACACGCCCAGCGTTCGTGAGAGTTAGCATGGTTTCAGTTATACAAAATCCATCCCGACGTGGAATGCTTTCGGCATTCGTATAAAGCTCGAGGAACACGATGGATCATTTGTGATCCCGCGTGTTACCGAGAAGTTGATGCTTAGGTCTTGCATCAAGAAAGAAGCCGAGTTCATGCATGAGGGGTTTCCTGATGATGATCCTCCAACACAGTTTAGAATAGGGAAGCGTGCCAACTTCACTGGTGTGAGCTTGTGCAGAGAGAAGAGTGTGGCGTGTCTTCTATCATTGTTCCATTTTGCCGAGGGAGTCGAACTCGTGGTACATGGCCCGGAGGATCGTTGTGATAGACCTCCTCTTGGCTGCTTTACCGTGTTCGAGTTGTACTTCTATACGTGTTTCCTTACCTATGGGATCCCCTCACTAGTGCTGCAATTTCTTGCAATGCATAGTTTGGCAATGGGTCAGATATCCCCTAGGGGCTTAAGGATCCTAGTGGGAATGATAACCTTCTGCCTTGAGCGTTACATCTGCATCGGAGTGTGGCACCTTATGGGGCTTCTCGAGATAAAAAAGACTAGGGCGGATATGCCGTATTATATTAGGCCAAAGCCTGGCAGGATGATTTTCGCTAATCATCCCAGCAAGGGCGAGTCTTGGCGCAAATATTTCTTTTACGTCAAGGTCAACACATCCTCCATTAACCCCTGGTTTATGAACGAGATGATAACACAGTGGTCGGACATTGGTAGCTAACTCTTAGTTGGCTGGGGTAATTGGTGATTTTCCCATGTGTTGAGCTTTGTTGATAATGCTAACTGCATTTTTGTTTCTCGTTTTGCAGATCCCCGCACTTTGACGCTATTCCACCGGACCTTTTCAGAGTTTGGGTTGCGTTGATCTCTCCGTGGATAATTTTTTGGGACCAGCTGTTACATCGTCGAGCTACATCCGCTAGGTCTCGAGATAAAGAGTTGGACTCGTTTGATTACTCAACCACCCCGTTGAAGAAAATGATCAAGGCAAGAACGGTCACTGGTCATATGAGATTGTTGGAGAAGGTGTTCGTGAAGGCTGGGGGAGTTGTGCCCAGCCTCATCCTGAGGATAATATCGAAGAGGGAGAGATCCCCATTGCTAAAAATGTCTGACTGCTTCGGACAAAAGCAAAAGTGTTGTCTTAGGCGAGGAGAAGTCTGCTGGGGCTTCTTCCGACAAAATGAAGAAGAAGAAGAAGAAGGGGAGCAAGGTTCCCGAGTTTTATTTTCACGTCCCACAGTGTGTCATGGACGGCCAGGCCCTTGACCCAAGCGAGCTTCTTGGAGCATTCCATCGCCAGGTGATAGAGGCTGTCTCTACCAGTAAGTTCCAAAAGAAGAACTCCTTCGGCAAGGTGGCTCGTTGTAGCTTTGGGGTAAGGTCTAAACAGTTAAGTTATTCTTGTTATTATTCGGATTTTATCGACTAACGTTCTCTTGTTTCCCTTCGCATCTCCTGGCCCATATCACAGACATGGCGAGCGGCTATGATGTGGAAAACAAGTACTGGATGAAGCAAGCCGAGGAATCAAAGAAGATAGATGAGGAGAGTGCTGCGGAAGCTGCTCGCCTCAAATATGAGTTTGAGGCAGCCAAAGCTGCTCATGCCGAGGAGCTTAACCGCGTGAGGGCCGAGCTTCTCGAGGAGAAGAAAATGCATGACCGAAAGATGCGCAAGGTTGCAGTTCAGTAGTGCTTATCCTTGGTGAGGAAATACCGTGCTAAAGGTGACCGTGCTATGGTTGTATTGAACCAGATCGAGGACGCTCGTGAGGAGCTAGTGCTGGCTGAGATGGTGAAGTCCAACTTGGACTTGTTCGCCATGCTTGTTTGTGGGGATGAGGCTGAGATTACGGACTACAAGAGGATCGTTCATGAAGGGAGAACTAGGTTAATCGATACGAAGGTCAACTTTGAGCGTACAATGACGACGCTAAAGGATTATCTGGTCGCCGCTCCCCTGGCTCAGTCGCTTGTCCCAGTCTTTGGAGTGGACTTGATGAGGAGGGTGGGTAGTGAGGTTGGAGTCTCCGACTTGTCAGAGTCGAATTAACAACCCAGAGTTTGCGGAGTTTATTTCCCGAGTGGGATCCGAGGATCGCGACTGAGGCGATTCGTATCTTGTAATTTGTTGGATTTTGCCTTTATTTCGAGACTTGATTATGTACGCTCTTCGTATGGGCTTTTTTATTTGGTGGGGCGTTGTCCCTATGGTTGTACTGAACCTTTCTGTTTTCATGCACTTTTGGACTTGTTGCTCTTTTCTTATGCATGCTTGATGTTGGCTCGTTTTTGGTTAGAGCATGATAGGATTTTGATTGCTTACTGTAGGAGAGTAGAGTAGTTCTCACTCGTGTTTCCTTAGTGTTTGTCATGTGTTTAGCGTTGATATTTCTTCAGCAGAGACTTGTCATGCTTTTGTTTGACTGAATATGTTTGTGTTTCTATAAGAGTGTCGAAGGTGTTGTGCCAGTGCTGCTTGGGAGCGTTTTGTCTGGGCTTACGATAGGTTAGTGTTCCGAAAACTAAGCTATGTGTTCGTCTAGTTTTACGGGTTGCACTATTTTGATTTATCTCCCCGTTTTTTGACTTTTTGAAACACTTTATAATCTCGTCTAGTGGTATGCTAGATTGTGTTTCTGAGATGCTGAAGACCAGCATGCCAAGTTGGACGCTTACTAGGTTAGCGAGTTTCCTATGAGGATTAAGGCAGTGCGAGTCTTTACTATCTGGCATGCCCCTCTGAAAGTCAAACCTGAGAACATCGTCCAGGATATACCTCTCAGATGTTAAGTTAGGATACACCTAACCCAATTTATATAGCGCACTGTTATATGTCCGTGCACGGACGTTACTGAACCTTACCTTCATATAGAAGGTTGGTTGGAGATGAGTATCATCCTGCAATGGTCGCAAGTTTGTTTAGTGAAACCGGTTTTTAATTGCGTTGGATAGGTGTGTTAAGTTTATGGATATTGGAGACCTTGTAGACGTGTTTGGGAAAACATCAAGTCTGACAAGTTTAGTCGTCGAGAACTGATCCGAAAGTTTGCCCATAGGTGATCGCTCTGGAGACCAAGAAATCAGAAGTTCTTTATTGCTTGGAGTTCGGAAATTTAACTTGAAGCTTACAAATTTTCTGAAAACCCAGAACTTCTTTAGACCCTTTGAGTCCTTCAAAGTTCGGAATTATCGTAAAAAATCAAAACTTCTTCTAAATTCGGAACTCTTTGCATTCAGAATTTGGATCTTGTTCATTCCTTGAGGTCAAAATGTCAAAGTTTTCGATTCATCGGAATTCTCGAAACTGTTTTTGATAGCAGGAATGAGTGATGAGTGTGTATGCACTCCCACTCCCCCCTTTTTGTTTTGGGGGACAGCTGCACCGAAGGTCGGTTGCCTATGTACCTCTTTTCGACGATCAAACCGTCTCGTAATTCAATTTATTTTGGTTACATTTTTTTTTTAACGGCGAGACTTTCGTTTTTTGGAGATGGGATGGACTAAGTCTCCATATCTTGAGCTTGTGATTGCTCAGGTGCATGCTTTGATGCCTTAGGGTCAGTTTCGGAAATTCCAGCTTCCTGGATTGATGGTTTGGTTGCAGGAAATTCTTGTTGAGCCTCCTTTTCAGAAACATCATTTGGAGTTTCTAGGACAGGAGCATATTTGGTTAACTTCGTTTTCTTCCATTTGGTGGGAGCTTCATCAGAGATTTGAAGTTTTCCTAATTTGTATTCAGCTAAGAAACAAACTCGGGATTCCATTGGGCTTCCCCAAACGGTTTTTATGCCTAATTTCGTTGGGAATTTCATGCATATGTGGTATGTCGAGGGGATAACTCGCATGGAGTTTATCCAGGGTATCCCCATGATGACGTTGTAGATGGTTGGATGATCAGCTACTACAAAGTTCACAACCCTGGTTACTCCTCCCGCCTGGACAGGGAGTCGGATGTTCCCTAAGGTCATGGTTGTTTCGCCCGTGAAACCTATCAAAGTTTTTGGTTTGCGCTCGATTTCAGAGAAATTGACATCCATTCTCCGGAGAGTATCTCGGAAGATGACATCAACTAAACTTCCAATGTCGCTTATTACCAGGTGAACCACGACTGGATCATTATGAGGATGCTGGATTTCGGTTGCGTCTTCCTCTTCGAAGGTGATTTGGAAGATATCGCGGGGCGCAGGTTGCGGCCAGCTTTTGGCGGTTTCTGCCTGTCTCTGATAGTCCTTGAGGGCAGAAACGGTGTCTGGGTAATACTGAGATCCACCCATGATCATGTAAACTTTTCTGCGGCTGATTTCCCCAGCAGGTTCCTCATTTCTTCTACCCCGCTTTGGAGCTTCCTTCCTTCTGGAGCCTGACCGGGTTACTCGTCTGCGGTTTCCTCTTTCTGATCAGCTTCCTCGTGGGTTTCCATCATGAGAAATTTTGCTACATCTCCGCGCTCCCCTGTTATGAGCTCTTCAGTTAGTTTCGTTCCCAGGGTTCGACAATCCATGGTTGAATGGCCATATGCCTTGTGATGTTCACAGTAGGCTTTCTCGTCGTAGGTGGAGCTGTTGCGAGTCCAAGTGTTTGGGTTCTTTCCTCGTTCAGCTCCCCACTGTGGTTTGGGTGGTCCGCCTTGGGACGGTCATGTTGCCACTTGGTAGTTGTGAGATCTGCCTTTTGTTTCGAAGTTTACGTAGGAGCTCCCCTTCTTGCATGTTGGGGCGCTAGGAGCTGTGATACAAACTCCCAAGGAAAAACACTTGAATGAATGGTGATGAGGTTGGGATATGGACCGATCTGATGGTGATCAAGCCAGAATTAAGATGGAACGAGGTGGATCAGCAGAAGAGATGGAAAGCTTCTGATATTCCACACCTTTATCAGCTTTGGATATGAGGCACCAAGCCCTAACAAGGAATGTTTGTTTGGATATATGACTCACCAGACAATACAATGCTAACGAAGAACAAAAGAGAGAAAATTCTCAAGAGAAAGTTTTTAACTTAGTTGAAAAATGATAAAAAGGTGCTTAGGTTTTTATAAGAAAACAACTTAAATATTTTGGCAAACAAAAGGAATTATTCTCCACGCCAAAGGAGATGAAAAGACAAATCAAATAAAATAAGAATGTCATAAACCAAAAATGGACCGACGGTCTTCAATCCACTGCGTTTTGGGTAAGTTTGATTTTTCCCGGCAAAATATCAAACGGTCGCGTGTAGAACATTGTACCTCCCGGACGTGTGTTCATTGGCTCTACACAAGTCGGGACACTCGGCAAACCCATGATCCAAAAGTAGCAGGATATCGTGCTGAAGTCTTTTGCCCCGTGATCTGGTCATTGGCCCTGTCGATAACTCGAAATCGTCGTTTCCGGGAGAGCTAGACTGTCCGAAATGATGCTGAACACGAGTGTCCCGATGATCGTCGTTTCCACCTCGAGTCATAGGCAATCTGCCTCAAGACAAAGCATCAGAGACGCCACTTGGACGGTAAATAACTCGAGATCGGTCGGCAAAGTGATTATTAGGTCAGCCGTTCTGAAATCCTTCATCCTCGGGCTGTGTCGGGTCATGATCGCGATCGGCACGATCATCGGAACGAGCGCACATGGGATCTTCTCGGCCAACTCCAAATAGGGTCCGAGACATGGGTGTTCTGTCTCGAGGAATCGATTCTCCTGGTGCCTTAGCTCGGTGAAACCAGCCTCCAATCTCAAATGGCTCGGACGGTTCTCCCTCCATGGATTCATGCCTCACCCGTGCATCGTAAGCTCCGGTCTCTGTATCCATGATTGTATCATCCCCTCCCCGTTGAGAAGGATTTGCCTTCAAATCCAGTTCATCTGCAAAATAAGGGATCAAATCAGAAACATTAAAGCTTGAACTGACTTTGTACTTACCTTGAAGATCAACTTGATAAGCATTGTCATTGATCTTTCGGGTGATGGTGAATGGTCCGTTGACCCTGGGCATGAGTGTTGATCGCCGTTCGTTAGGAAAACGATCCTTCCTCTGGTAAATGCAAACAAGATCGCCTTCTTCAAAGGTTTGTTCATGCCGGTGACATGTGGTTGAAAACAGAAGCTTAGTACCGAGCTTAGACCGAAGTGTTTTCCAAAAGTAACTTAGAAACTCAGTATCTATATCTGATACTATAGACTTGGGCAGACCATGCAAACGAACTACTTCCCTAGAGATCATTTCAGCAATATGCACAGCATCTTCCGTTGAATGACAAGGAATAAAACAAGACATCTTTGAGAACCTATCAACAACTACAAAGATCGAATCCTTTCCAGTTTTAGTTCGAGGCAGTCCTAACACAAAGTCCATCGAAATATCTGTCCAAGGATGATGAGGTATTGGCAAGGCAAGGTACTTACCTGTTGATTGAGACTTGGCCTTGGCTCATTTGCAAGTCTCACACCGTGTGCAGATTCTGATCACATCCTTCTTCATGTTCGGCCAATAGAAGTGATCTTGCAGTGTTTTCAGACTTTTGTCAATTCCAAAATGGCCCATTAATCCACCTCCATGTGCTTCCCTGACTAACAAAGCTCTCAAAGAACAATTAGGAATACACAGGCAGTTTGAGTAAAACAGGAGCCCATCATTCATGAAGTACTTTCCAAAGGCAAACCTAGAGCTAACTAGGTATGGTTCCTTAAAGTCTAAGTCCGAGGCATACATTTCCTTTATTTGCTAAAATCCTAAGACTTTAGCATCCATAACAGAGATCAAAGCATACTTCCTAGACAAAGCATCAGCAACAACATTTTCTTTACATTTTTGTACTTAATGACATAAGGAAAAGTTTCAATGAACTCTACCCATCTGGCATGGCGTTTGTTGAGCTTCTGCTGTCCTCTCAAGTGCTTGAGGGTCTCGTGATCAGTGTGCACCACAAACTCCTTGGGAAAAAGATAGTGCTGCCAGGTTTGCAACGCCCTTACCAACGCATAAAGCTCTTTGTCATAAGTTGGGTAGTTCAGGGTGGCTCCTCCAAACTTCTGACTAAAATATGCAATTGCCCTTCCCATCTGCATCAAAACAGCACCAATACCAACTCCTGAAGCATCGCATTCTATTTAAAAAATTTTAATGAAATCAGGCTGAATGAGCAAGGGAGCATTGGTTAAGTTAGCTTTGAGAGTTTGGAATGATTCCTCCTGGGCTTTTTCCCATTTAAACCCCACACTTTTCTTGATGACTTCGGTGAGTGGAGTAGCCATAGTGCTGAAGTCTTTGACAAACCGACGGTAGAAGCCAGCAAGGCCATGGAAGCTTCTCACTTCTCCAATGGACTTAGGCGTGGGCCTGTCCCGGATTGCTTTCACCTTCTCCTCATCCACTCTCACACCATCTGCGCCTACAATAAAGCTAAGAAACACGAGATTATCTGTAGCAAAGGTGCATTTCTTAAAGTTTGCATAAAGCTGTTCTGTTCTAAGAACTTCTAAAACAGATTTCAGGTGAATCAAATGCTCTTGAAAGTTTTTGCTGTAAACCAAAATATCATCAAATTAGACAACTACAAAGATGCTTATATATGATCTAAGCACATGATTCATCAGCCTCATAAACGTACTAGGTGCATTTGTAAGGCCAAATGGCATAACCAACCATTCATACAATCCTAGTTTAGTTTAAAAGTTGTTTTCCATTCATCCCCTTCTTTCATCCTAATCTGATGGCATCCTGATTTCAAATCTATCTTAGAAAAAAATACTAGATCCATGAAGTTCATCAAGCATATCATCAAGACGAGGGATAAGATGTCTATACTTAACTGTGATTTGGTTGATTGCTCTGCAATCCACACACATCCTCCAGCTTCCATCCTACTTAGGCACTAAGAGTACAGGCACAGCACATGGACTCATACTCTCTCGGATATAACCTTTATCCATGAGTTCTCCAATCTGCTTTTGTAGTTCCTTGGTCTCCATGGGATTTGTCATATAAGCTGGGCAGTTTGGCAAAGTAGCTCCTGGGACAAAATCAATTCGGTGTTCAATGCCACGGATAGGAGGCAGCCCGCTTAGGTTTTCTTCTGGAAACACATCATCAAAGTCCTGCAAAAGCTGCTTAAGTTCACTTGGAAGCTCAAGTGTTTCTTTAAACAGAAGCAAAATCAGAGGATGTTGAGAGTTTAGGCTTTTTCTTACCTGACTTGCCTTAGCAAAGAAATTGGATTTCTTAACCTTGGTTTCTGAAGGAGGCTTCTCTTGAACACGGCTCTTCTTAAGCTGAAGTTGCTCTTGATGGACTTCAAGAAGTGTCAAAGGCACTAAGGTAATCTCCTTACCTCGGTGCTCAAAGGAGTGGCGGTTAGTAAAGCCATCATGCACTGCCTTCTTATCATACTGCCATGGTCGTCCCAGAAAAATATGACTTGCATCCATGGGCAACACATCACAGAGTATGTTGTCCTCATATCGCCCAATGGTCAGAGACACTTCCACGTGGTCCTTCACATGCATTTCTCCATCATCATTTAGTTTAGCCATTCCAGCGTGTAAGGCCAGGGATTCTTCTTAATTTCCAAGCCCAGTTTATTAACAAGAGACTCACTAGCAATATTAGTACAGCTCCCACCATCTATGATTCAACTGCATACCTTATCTTGGACAAGGCAACGGGTGTGGAAGAGGTTTTCACGCTGAGCTCTATCTTCAGCCTTAGCTTGTATGTTCAAGGCCATTCTGGTGACTAGTAACCATCCTTGGGCCGGTAGGTCTAAGTCCTCATCAGGCTCTTCATCAAAAATAGGACCGGTGTCCTCTGTTTTTGGCTCAGACTCAATGTCTCCATTGTATAACAGGATCATCACACGGCTGTCTGGGCATTTGTTAGCATAATGACCTAGACCCTGGTACTTAAAACACTTAATGTCCCTGGTGCTGCTCATGGTATCCACAGCTTTGGATTTTTCAAAAAGGAGAGGGCAAAGTGTTAGCCTTGAAATCAGAAGAACTTTGGGCAATAGCCTTACCTTTATCTTGAACGGACGGCTTGGAAGAGGGTGAGTAAGTAGTCCGGGAGAATCTGCTCCTTTTGGTTTGTTTCTCAATCAGAATAGCCTTGTGCAGAATCTCCTATATGCTTTCATACTCCTGGAGTTCTATCCTATCCTGGATGTCTCGGTTGAGCCCACCAATGAACAGTGCCAAGGTTGCTTCCAAGGTTTCTTCTATGTCCGCCTTAATCATCAAGATTTCTATCTCCTGAAAGTATTTTTCTACACTCTTTGTGCCTTGGTTGAGTCGCCTGAGCTTTTGGGCAGGTCACGGCTGTAGTGGGTTGGAATGAACCGTTTCCTCATCACTCCCGTGAGTTCTTCCCAGTCCATGATGGGACCTCCACCTGTTCTCCTCTTGAGTGTCAACACTTGATCATACCAGTTAATAACATAGCCACTAAACTCAGCTGCAGCTAACCTAACCTTTCTCAACTCAGAAAAGTTTTGGCAATCAAAAATCAGTTTATCTTTTCTTTCCTATTGAAGATAAGCATCAGGATCATTTTTGCCACAGAAAGTTAGAATTTTTAACTTAAGACTACCAATGCCATCATCAACTCGTTCAGCTCTCCTAGCAAAATGATTAACATTACCTTGTTCTCTGTGCCTATTACCTCTTCGGCCATGGGCAATGGATTGGATCTCATCTGAAAATTCATCCTCGATCTCCTCTTCCTCTAGGCGGGTGGCTCTCCTAGGTTGGGTCCTTCTAACTTGCGGATTGGTTTGATTAGGCTGAGTTGGTTGATTTTGAGATGAAGCTTGAATCTCATCCAACCTAGAATGAAGCTGTTCCAATCCTGCAGTCATCAAACGAGTCACGGTATCATTTAAAGCTCGCATTTTAACATTAGACAAACAAGTGCTGGAATTTTCAGGCTGATCTTCCTCATGATACTCCATGGTTCCTGAAATAAACTTAGCAAACGAATTAAAAAATATAAACACTCACTCTCTTTATGTTTATTTCTCACCCACTCAACTCACTGAATTTTTAGGTGATCACTCAATGGTAATTCTCTTAAGGTTCCTTCTCAAAGGGTCTAGGCAAGAACTTAGTCAAATCCAATGGATCTAAACAAACTTCCCCTCAAAGAAAAAGATAGAAAAAAAAAAGATATATATTTTTTTTGGAATCCGCCTTAACCAATCTATCAGGCTAGATTTCTCCTCAGCCAGCAGGTTTTCTCTTCCACCACTTCACCAAGAATTAACTAGAAACATAGAACAAGCTCTTTAAAACAAAAAAAAAAATTTACTTTTCGATTTTCTTTTTTTTTTTTTACTTTTCGATTTCTTTTTTTTTTTTTTTTTAAAAAAAAAAAAAANAGTAGATAGATGGCCCGAATTCTAGATAGAAAGAAAAGATGTGTTTCAGAATTTTGTGGAAATGAAAAGAAAAAAAGAAAACGATTTGAAAGAAATACACCTTCAAGTGTGCTCTGATACCACTTTGATACAAACTCCCAAGGAAAAACACTTGAATGAATGGTGATGAAGTTGGGATATGAACCGATCTGATGCTGTTCCACCCGGAACTGAGATGGAACGAGGTGGATCGTCAGAAGAGATGGAAAGCTAATGATATTCCACACCTTTGTCAGCCTTGGATATGGCGCACCAAGCCACTAACAAAGGATGGTTGTTTGGATATGACTCACTAGACAACACAATGGTCACGAAAAACAAAAGAGAGAAAATTCTCAAGAGAAAGTTTTTAACTTAGTTGAAAAATGATAAAAAGGTGCTTAGGTTTTTATAAGAAAACAACTTAAATAGTTTGGCAAACAAAAGGAATTATTCTCCACGCCAAAGGAGATGAAAACAAAAATCAAATAAAATAAGAATGCCATAAACCAAAAATGGACCGACGGTCTTCAATCCACTGCGTTTTGGATAAGTTTGATTTTGCCCGTCAAAATATCAAACGGTCGCACGCAGAACACTGTACGTCCCGGACGCGTGTTCGTTGGCTCAAGACAAGTCGGGACAGTCGGCAAAACCATGATCCAAAAGTAGCAGGATATCGTGCTGAAGTGTTTTGGCCCGTGATCTGGTCATTGGCCCTGTCGATAACTCGAAATCGTCGTCCCCGGGAGAGCTAGACTGTCCGGCACAATGCTGAACACGAGTGTCCCGATGATCATTGGTTCCACCTCGAGTCATAGACAGTCAGTCTCGAGACAAAGCATCAGAGACGCCACTTGGACGGTAAATAACTCGAGATCGGTCGGCAAAGTGATCGTTAGGTCGGCTGTTCTGAAATCCTTCATCCTTAGGCTGTGTCGGGTCATGGTTGCGATCGGCACGATCATCGGTAAGATTAGAACAAGCGCATGGGATCTTCTCGGCTAACTCCAAATCGGGTCCGGGACATGGGTGTTCCGTCTCGAGAAATCGATTCTCCTGGTGCCTCAGCTCGGTGAAACTAGCCTCCAATCTCAAATGGCTCAGACGGTTCTCCCTCCATGGATTAATGCCCCACCCGTGCATCGTAAGCTCCGGTCTCTGCATCCACGATTGTATCAAGCTGGTAGTGCGTTCTTACTAGACGGCTTTACTCGATGTTTGCGTTTATTTGCTCGAATATCCTCCTCTAGCTTGATGAATCCTGAAGCTCGATGAATGGCGTCTTGGATTGTTGGTGGGGGATTGAGTGTCATCTCCTCTCGGAAACAAGACTAATACCACAGCGACCTTTTGAGCGCCTCGAGTGCAGCTATGTCGCTTACTCCATCGATCTTTGAGTCTACAGCATTGAATCGATCTATGAAGTTTTTCAAGGTTTCGTTCTAGCCTTGAGATATCGCCCAGAGATCAGCATCGGAGGTCACTTGGTTCATGTTGATCGAGTACTGTTTATGGAACTCCGTCGACAACTGTGACAAATTGTCGATGGAGTTCCTTTTGAGCTTTGAGAACCACTCGAGGATATCGTCATTGAGGTTCTCGGCAAATAAGAGGCAGTAACCTGCGTTCTCTTCCTTTTTTCTGATCTTCGCATGCCCCATGGCTATCCTAAAGGATGTTAAGTGAGCCTTGGGGTCAGTAGTTCCGTTATAGGGTCGGATATTCATCTTCCTGGGATCCGAAAGTCTGGCTTTGGTAATTCGGTCCGTGAAGGGGATTTTCTGAGCCTCTTCGAGGACACGTTCGATTTCGGGGGCATCGCTAGTTCCTCTATGGACTTGGGATTTAACCTTCTTCATCTCATTGGCGGTTTAGATCACGTGTCTGTGTAACTCTTCTTATTCGCTTTCTCTGACTGTCCGCTGAAAATCATCATCGTGCGTTTGATGAGCTTCTTCTCATTCTTGCAGGATAACGAGTTCTTCTTCACTTAGGTCATCATCCTCACGTCTGAGAAGTCTACCACATCCTCAGGCCGAGTCCTATTGTTTTGACCTTCGTAACTAGGGTTTCCTTAGCGCATGTTTCATTGACTTCTGTGCTAGTAGTCGATGCGTATAAGGGGCGACGCAACGGAGGTTGAGCAGTAGGGTTGATCCTGCGAGAAGACGGTGTTTGGAAAGAACTTCCTCGCGGATTACTCCTAAAAGTTTCTGATCTTGTTGGAGTAGCGAAATCGAGATGCTTTCTCAAAAGAGAAGCTCTGAATTGCTTTTCTTTACGGAGATTTTTGACGTGTTGAGTTAGGGTCTCCTTAAGTTTCTCGTGTTCCTGATTTTTCTTCTCCACAGCCAGCACAGAGGATCGAAGCTGAGTTATAGTAGCCGCGTATGATCCACCTCCGTCTGGACGTTGAGTAGGTGACGGGGGTCCATCTCCAGCCATAGTTTCGAGGTTTTGATCTAGGGTTTTCGCTTTCGAGAGTAAAGATTTCTCATATACCCTCCTTCTAGCGCCAAATTATGGGAATCGGAATTCACCTCAATGTATTTACAGAAAGTTAATGTAAGGATCCGAGAATTTTGGGAGAGAATACGAAAAGTATAAAGAAAGATCGGAAAAGGAAAGTTAGGGCAAAGAGACGAAAGAGTTTGTATTACTTTTATCTAAGTCTAGTATGAGTTCTCAATTATTACAAGATGTAAAAATCTATCCTTATTTTTACTAAGACATCCTAAGTCCTAAACAGCCTAAGTTTCTATGTGGGACAAAGGTTTTTTCCTATTTCCACCGACTTTGCCATAAATCTTCGAGTAAACTCCAGAATCTTCTATAAGTCGGTTTTAACTCTTGTCGGTTCTTCCTTCCAGCTCGGCCTAATTCTGTCCTTTGTCTTTTGTTTTAGCGGTTTTATTCAGTTTATTTTAGGTTAACGTTTTGTTATTTTCGATAGACGAAACATCGTGATATTTCGAGAAACTTACGAAAACAACGGTATATTCGCGGAAAGATCCCAAAGACAAAGAACGAAGTGAAATGAGACAGGAAAGAAGATGACAACCAGCTCGGCCTTTCTTAGTGACAGAAGAGGCCGAGCTGGCTGCTTCCTACCCCATTGTACGTCCATCTCGGTCTCTAGCATGGGAGGAGATCCTCCGATGGCTCATGAGATGCATCCAGCTTGGTATCCTGAAAGGTGACAGCCAGCTCGGTATCCAGGATGGAGGAGAAAACCGAGCTGACTGCTTCATGACAGCTAGCTCGGTATTTTGGCATGGGAAAGTACCGAGCTGACTGTTCCGTGCTGTCCAGTTTGATGTTCCGTGGTACCCAGCTTGACAGGACATACAACAACCTAGGTATGGCTGGACGTGCAATCAGCTAGGTATGACAGGAAGTGCAACCAGCTAGATATGACAGTCAGCTTGGTATCCTTGGTTGCCCAAAATACCAAGCTGGCTGTCCTTCATGCTTATTTGATTGCCTTTTACTCGAAAAAACCGTAACTTTCATCGGTTTATCGGAGAAATCTTCCAAAAGACGAAAGGATCAGCCGGGCATGTTTAGAGAAAGAGCATCCAGCTCGGTATCTTTGGCAAGACTAAATACCGAGCTCGCTGCCTTTGTTTCGCCCATCTGACCGTCCATTGTTCGGTGTATCACGACTTTATCGATTTATTTATAAAACTCTCGAAAAAGAGTTCTTTGTACATTTTCCGTAAAGTTATCGATAAAGTAGTTTAAGACGAACTTCTTTCGAACCCATATATAAATAGGAAAATTCGTTTCGATATTTAAATATTTTAGTTGTTAATTCCATAAATGTGGGTTTTGACCCCAACAATCAGCTCGGCATTTTCTACAGTCTTTAATGCCGAGCTGGTTGAAGAATGCCATCTCTTGGTCTCTATCTCTCAATGCCAAGCTGGGTGCGTTCAGCGAGGTTTGAAGGCTCTCCTCCCTTGCTAAAATGGTGAGCAGGATGAAAATCTGGAAGAGGAGTGACCAGCTCGGCATTTTCTCACATCAAGAAACGCCGAGCTGGACATGATCTTGCATCCTGTCCAATCTTGCTTCGTTCTTCGTCTTCGGGATCTTTCTGCGAACTTATCAATGTTTTTGTAAACTTCTTGGTAACTTAAAACAAACCAAAGGGATTGGGCCGATCTGAAAGGAAAGACTGACACAAGCCAAATCGCCTTACCAAAGATTTTAGAAGACTTTACGGAAAGACGGTGGAAAAAGAGAAACGCTAGTTCCCACATCGAGACTTTACCTGTCTAGGACTTAAGTTGTCTAGTATAAATATGGATCTATCTTTACCCTTGTAACACATTTGACAATCTTTCGATACTTAGTAATAAAAACAGTACAAAACTCTTTCGGCACTTTTGCCCTAATTTCCTTTTTACCGATCTTTTCGTTACTTTTGATTTCTCTCCCAAAATTCTCGGTTTTTCCCATCATCAATTTTCCTAATTTACATTGAGGTGAATTCCAGTTCCCATAATTCCCATTTTTGTCATTTAGATGGTTCATTAATGGTGCCTCCCAATGAATGAACATGTATCGATCTTTTGCTTCTTTATTTAGAACTTAGGAGTCCCCAAATGCTTATTTCAAGTGCTCTTCATTGTCATTGGCCTTCTTACTCATTTAAAGTCTATTTTAAACATTTATGGACATGAAATTCCTTTTTGGATCCTAATGTGACATATTTCAGTTCTAGATTCCTATTTTTATCACAAAATTTATGGCATACATCTGTAGACCGTAACACAAATTTTTATCATGCGGTAACAAAACAGCAGAGGATATAGAATAGGATTACTGGGCTTCACAATGAGGAAAGAATATGGGTGGCAAAAGAAAATGAAGTTGAGGCTGTAGCGGTTAATTATTTTGAAAAACTGTTTAAAACAACGCTTCCAACAGATTTTGAATCTTTTTTACAGGAAATTCCTGAATCAATTACGGAACAAATGAATAACAGGCTTATCGCATTGGCTATGGAAGAGGAGGTCCGACAGGTCCTGTTTATGATGCACCCAGAAAAGGCTCCCAGACCCGATG
Organism: Sisymbrium altissimum; assembly: GCA_900406495.1. Lineage (NCBI taxonomy): Eukaryota > Viridiplantae > Streptophyta > Magnoliopsida > Brassicales > Brassicaceae > Sisymbrium > Sisymbrium altissimum. The sequence continues at coordinate 49,709 of OVBI01000686.1, forward strand.
GAATGACTGCATTTTTCTTCCAACAAGTATGGCCAACAATTAAACAGGATCTACTGATATTGGTGAATGATTTTATACAGATGGGTCTTTTCATCCAAGGTTAAATATGACAAATATTTGCTTAATTTCAAAAACAGCAGGACCAAGGCGAATGACGGAATTAAGGCCGATTAGTTTATGTAATGTGGGATATATATTAATTTCAAAGGTGTTATGCCAAAGGTTAAGAGGACTTCTGCCAAATTTAGTATCTGAGACTCAGTCAGCTTTTGTAGCAGGGCGTTTAATATCGGATAACATATTGATTGCTCAAGAGATGTTTCATGATTTGCGGACAAATCCGTCCTGTAGGGATAAATTCATGGCTATTAAAACAGAAATGAGTAAAGCATATGATCGAATTGAATGGTCTTTCATAGAGAATTTACTCAGGAAGATGGGGTTTTCAGAGATTTGGATTACTGGGGTAATGTGGTGTGTTCAATCAGTTAAGTATAGGGTTCTTATAAATGGACAACCAAAAGGGAGAATCTATCCATAACGGGGATTGAGACAAGGAGACCCTCTATCTCCATATTTGTTAATATTATGTACGGAAGCGCTTATAACAAATATTAAACGGGCGGAAAAAGAAAAACGGGTCACAGGAATGAAGATTGCAAGAGCAAGCCCTCCCATCTCGCATCTTCTCTTTCCTGATGATAGTTTATTTTTCTGTCAAGCAACTAAGGAGGAATGTCATATTTTCTTAGAGATTTTAGAGGAATATGAATGGATTTCTAGACAACAAATAAATTTTAATAAGTCATCCATTCAATTTGGACATAAGGTGGAACACACGGTTAAAGAATATTTAAAACAAATATTAAGAATAACAAAAATAGGCGGAATGGATTCTTATTTAGGTATTCTGGAAAGTTTAGGGAGGCAAAAGCACAAATATTTGGTTTTTTACAGAAACGACTTCATAATAGGGTGAATGGCTGGACAATTCGGTTCCTAAAAAAGGGAGGAAAGGAGATTTTAATTAAATCGGTAACAACAGCTCTACCCACTCATGTTATGTCTTGTTTTCGATTATCAAAATCGATTTATAAGAAACTCACTAGTGCGGTGGCACAATTTTGGTGGAGCACGGGATCAAATCAAAAAGGTATCCATTGGAAATCATGGGATAAATTCTGCAGGGATAAATGTGATGGAGGACTAGGTTTTAGGGTTATAGAGGATTTTAATACAGCTCTTTTAGCAAAGCAATTATGGCGATTAATAGATCATCCAGAATCTCTTTTTGCAAAAGTATTCAAAGGACGATATTATCGGCATTCGGATCCCTTAGATCCAATCAAATCATATTCACCATCTTTTGGATGGAGGAGTATTACTTCAGCTCGATATCTAGTTAACAAAGGACTAATAAAAAAAGTAGAGTCAGGGGTATCTATCTCAGTTTGGGATGATCCCTGGATTCCTGGCCTACGCCCGAGACCACCTACTTGCAAATATAATATTTATTCACCTCTAAAGGTTAGCGATCTGATTGATCCACAGACACGTACGTGGAATTTACCTTTTTTGGAAGCAGTTATCATTCCTGAGGATACCAAAATCATTCGGCAAATGCCAATTTGTCGCTTAATTAGACAGGATACAAATGGTTGGCACTTCTCAAAAACAGGCATATATTCGGTTAAATCATGTTATAATATTGAGCAGAGGTATCCGGATAAGGGTAATATGATTAATTATTATGGACCGGATGTCAAATCTCTGTTAGCTCATGCATAGAAGATAAAATGTCCACCCAAGATTAAACACTTTATTTGGCAACTGCTTTCGGCGTGCATTGTGGTAAATAAGAATTTAAAGTCTCGTGGAATTAAGTGTGAAGTGCAATGTCCACAATGTGGGGCAGAGGAAGAATCTGTAAACCATGTGTTTTTGAATGTCCCCCAACAATTCAAACTTGGGCTCTATCTATGGTCCCATCAAACCCAAATAATTTCTCTATGGCGTCTATTTTTGCAAATTTAGATTTTCTCTTTTGGAGGATTCCAAGAGATGGTCCAGATAATTATTATCCTTGGATTTTATGGTATATATGGAAGAGTAGAAATGATAAAATTTCTAACAATAAAGGTTGGTCACCACAGGATATTTTAAGAATTGTAGAAACAGAAGGTAGGTCATGGGTTGAAGCCCAAATGGTAGAAGAAGGAACTTGTGTACGGGACGTAATTCCCCCAAAAGTAGCTGTAAACAAAGTCGGGTGGTGGTGTCATGTGGATGGGGCATGGAAGGACTCAGAGTCTTTTTCAGGAAATGGATGGGTATACAGTAAGGAGGGTATAATGGGAAGTCTATTTGGCACACGTAATCTAGATTCTAGTCTCTTCCCTTTACATACGGAATTGGAGGCTTTACTTTGGGCAATGGAATGTGTAGTGAATTTCCACCGTCATGTCACTTTTGCGACAGATAGTTCGGAAGTGGTGAAATGATTTCTAACCTAAAGGAGTGGCCAGCTTTCTCACAATATCTAGAAGCGTTTGAAGATTGGAAACAATGCTACAAGACGTTCAGAGTGGAACTTGTTCCATGCACGCAAAATCAAAAGGCGGATAGTTTAGCACGAGGTGCAAGACTCCATCCTACAGCAATGACCTACATCGATTCAGTTCTTCCAGCTTGGATTTCTCATTTATATAAGGTTTTATATTACTTATGTTGACAAAAAAAAAAGATTCCTATTTTTAGTCTATTGGATTGTTGACTAATGGTATCTCCCAATGAATGAGAAACAAAGTATAGATCATTTTTTTCTTTATTTAAGAATCCTTTGATGATTATTTCAATTGGTATTCATTGTCAATGGTCTTTTTACTTCATTAAAGTCCCTTTTAAGAATTCAGAAAGATGAACCTCTCTTTTTGGATCCTAATATCATTTTAGTTCTACATTCGTACTTTTGGTCTTTTGGATGGTTAATTAATTATGTCTCCTAATAAATGAAAAACAAAGTATATATCGTTTTCTTCTTCATTTAGGAATCTCCTAAATCTTAGGGGAGGTTATTGGGAGATTGATTTGTATTGAGTTTGTGAATTCTAAAACTTTATACATTTTTAAAAAATTTGTGGATTCTATATGAATTCTACATTAACTTTTCATGGATTGATATAAACTCTCATAGATTTCTATTAACTTTATTAGAATTGATTTGGTACAGTAAATATATAATTAATGCTAAATTAGAAGTTTCCAAATTTAATTTCTTCCAATAAAACATTGTTTTTAAAAAGCGTTTATTTTAAAAAGAAAATAAGAATAATATATTATAATTATATTCATATGATATGATGAATAATATATTAATTGTGATTATATTATTTAGTCTTTATTTAATTAATATGTTGTGATTTTTATATTTTTTAACATAATTTCTTATATTAAAAAGTATAAAAAGTTTTTTTTTTCATAAAACACCAATACGAATAATTACATTACTGAAATTGAAAAAAATAAAAATATGACAAATTGTAATTGAAAACATAATTTTGATTTTTTAAATTTGAGTAGATCTTTGTCAATAGTTTTTATTTTGTTCATTGGAGTTTTTTTTAATTATTACATAGATTTTGAGAATCTCATCTATATACATGATATTCTGAGAATTCTATCTTATGAGTACAAATGAATAGAATTCATCTCCCAATAACAATAGATTTTGTTAGAATTCTATAATTAATGATATGTTAACTTTCCAAAATGGATTTTGAATGAAATTTAAAAATTCTCAAAACAATAACAATGGATTTTACTAAAATTTTAAAAATCCATAAATTAACAATGGAATCTCAAAATTCTTAAAATATTTTAAAATACATCTACCAATAACCCCCTTACTTCACATGGCTTTCATTGTCAATGTTATGCATATTTTTACTCATTAAAAATCCGTTTTATATATTTGACTGTATGAAGTTCCTTTGGGTTTTTCATGAGTCTCATTTCAATTCTAAATTACGGATTAATATAACTTTCCAAGAATTGAAAATCAAATTTGAGTAGTTATTAACTATGTAAATTTAGTTTTAGTTGGGTCCCACAAGGGTGTGGACACATGCATGATCAAAGAAAAAATCTTTAGTTTTAACTTGGAAATTTTGTGGAGTCGCTTGTGATTCGTTTAGAGAGGAGTTAGAATTTACAAAGAGGATCATATTTAATACAGAAAAATAGTATATGACTAAACTCAACAGCATATAAAATATACAACACAGAATTGATACATGCATAATCAAATAAATTTTTTAAAAAGATTTACGGAACCTAACATAAAACAGAGGTAGACACTGAAATTGTAGTATAAGATGAAATGTTCAGAACATCTTTAAATTTGTTCAGATTTGCTGATGAGTTGTATAAGTGCATTTGCTTTTCTTTGAGCTCTGTTTGTTCCGGACCTGGCTATTTCTACAAGATATTCATAGACACCAAACTGAAGCGCAGCCAGAATAAAAGATGAATTGTTAGAGCCCAATTCAAGAAGTACTGAGGCTGCACACTCTTTATTCTTCGGCGTGCCTTCTCTGATAAAATCCACAAGAGTCTCAATGAAGGAGAGTTGTCCAATGGCTTGACGTCCCTCAGGGTGTGAGGCAAGAAGCAATAGAATCGAAAGCGCTTCATCAATCATCCCTAAGTTTCTATCTTTCAGAAGTTGTAGCAAGGGTTGAACGATACCAGCATCAATGGCTCTCCCTTTATTAGCTGAATTAAGGGATAAGTTAAAGAGTGCAGTGAGAGCATCTTTCTTCCCTCTTAATGTCCCATGCTGCAGTAAATCAACCAATGGTGGGATGCCATTCGATAAACCGATTGTTACTTTGTTCTCGTCAAGCATTGACAAACTAAACAAAGCTGCAGCAGAGTTTTCTCTTGCCTCTCTGTTTCCGTTTTGAAGAATTTCAATTATGTCTGGAATGGCACCTTCATTTGAGATGAGCTTCTTGTTGATCTCATCGATAGATAGATTCAGCAAAGTCGTCACCGCGTTCTCTTGGATTCCCGAATCTGGGTAAGAAAGAAGTTGAACTAGTAAAGGGATTCCACCTGCATCAGCGATTAAAACTCGGTTCTCTGGATTTTCTCTAGCGAGCAAACGCATCTGCTTGACAGATTTTCTTTGTTCTTCTAATTGGCTTGACGATAATGCTTCCACCAGCAAAGACACCTCATCTTTCTGCTCCTCAGAGTCATTTTCCGAATGTAAATAAATTTCTTTCTCTGGAATCTTCAAGTTGATCTTATCACACCACTGCAAAATTAAATTCTTCAATGCATAATTGGGAGCTAGGGAGAGATGATCTAGCGTCTGTCTAGTCTTTGGACAAGTCTTATGCCCCGCAGCAAACCACTTTTGTATACTCTCCTTTTCATATGTCTATAAAAACATATTGTTTATATTAGTTTCACCATGAGAAGTAATTTTAAACCAATTAAGAATCACATCATTACAAATTACCTGTCCAGTGGCGATGATAACTGGGTCTTGCATTATTTCGAGTGTAATTGGACACAAAAATTCGTGAGGTAGTATTAGAGATTTGGATTTGGTGATTGATTTACTGATAACGGGTTCGTAGAGAATGTCGGTAGCTTCAACACCTTGAAGCTTCTTGAACTTGTTAAGAAGCTCAATGATATGTTGTGTAGTCTCTATGCTCAACCCTCCCTTTTCTTGGATTAGTTTTTTTATGGCTATGGTCTCCGTCTTCAAATCCTCCGTTGTTTGTAGCTCAAGTTTTTTTGCAAGCCTTTCTATAATAGCGCTGTCTGCATTTCGAGGATCGGTTTTTGAGAAGACCACCATCATGTCTACAGCTAGCTCTATGTCTTGTGTGTCTGTCCTTCTCTTTGCTCTTTTCAATTGTTTACACAATGAATCAATCTACAAAAAACAACTACCACATTAGAAACTACAATAGATTAACCAAGAGTGTGTAGTCTAGTGGGTTGAGTTCTCATCATGTGGATCAAGATTAGTGATTGAGTTCCATAATCCACAAAAGTCGTTGGGGATTTTTTTTTTACACAATAAACGCCTTAAGTGGCACAAATACCAACTAAAGTATATATACATACTAGATTATTTGTCAAGAGGATTATTATGCACCTCATCTTTCACTTCATCAGAAATCTTCAGTTCATCAAAAGGAGTTTTAACAAGAACTCGATTCATTTTTTCATAAATGGAATGAAATCTTGTCATCATTGATTCGCTATCCAATACCTGTATCATAACTATAAATAATTAAAGAATTCCCAAGAGAGAAAATTAATTAATCATTTTTAGAATATAATAAAAAATGAGTTTTACCAAAAATATTTTGCTACCATTGTTGCAAGTTTCCAACAATCTTCTAGCAACCAAAACGACTTTCCTCAAACGATACAGAAAATGCATGCAACGTTCTGGCGACGGAAATTCAAAACCTCGAATCTCATCCATAAATGGAATAAGAATCTTCAATCTCCTAACGAGGTTAAAGCATTCTTTCTGCTGTGTTCGTCTATAATCGTTTATCTGACTCAAAAACTCAATAATTGTTATGATCTCGTTCACCAAATCATCCTTCACATAACCGATTTGTCCTTCTTCTTCCTCATGAATCTCCATGGCCTCATCATAGATCGATTCTTCTGCAGTGACAATTTCTTCAATATTCTCTGCATCTCCTGTAGCCTCTTCATCTGCATCCATCATGACCATCAGAGATTCTCTATTGCCTTGAAATTGATTCCAAAGATGTTGAAGGAGAAAGCCAAGATGAAGAAAATTGTAAGCTTAATTTTCGCTTGTTTTATTTTTGAGAGAGAGAAAATATTTTTTTTTCCTCACCCAAAAATTTGATTTTCTTTTTAAAAAATATTTGGCATGTGATTTTGCGAGACAGAACTTTGCATCCTAAAAGAGTGCTTAACCTTTGGATACTAGACCTTTTTTTATAATTAAAAATTTGTTCATCAAGATCACAACTTAAAATCGTTCCTTTTTTAGAAACTCTGATAAAATAGAATATTAACAGAGGTTGCCGCCAATATACATACACAAATAAACATTAGATGGGCCCTTGTTATATTCTAAAATAAAATATGTTATAATTGAGGTTTGCCCTTGTTATAAAATTATTAATTATTATTTTATAAAGTGGAAATATATATTTGGTTATGTATTTATGCTTATGTGTATAATATATTTGTTTGGTAAAGAAAAGGGAGACGTGAAATGAATAATAGAGGAAAAGATAATTCACTTCCTTTACTCATGTGTCATCTCGAATACAAGGTAAACTAGAGGCTGAGTCCGCGCCTTGCGCGGACGGACGTTTGGTTTTAATCGAGTTTCTCATATATTTTCGGCCATTAAGTATAGCATAATTGTTTAGTATAATTGTTAGTAAATGTTGTATAAATATTAACTACTATTTGTCTTAATTTATCTCATACACATCAAGCCAAATACTTCCGTTAGTGATGCCTTTAACCTTCCATCACAACATATACATGAGTTAACATGCTATCATTAGTGATCCTTTTAGCATGCGATCCTTACCCGGTCGAACATTAGGTTTAAATCGGATTTATTTTGTATTATTTGCTATTAAGTATAGCATGATTGTTTTGATTACCTTTGTTATTATTCATCGTTTCCTGTAATTTGTTTAGGTCGTTATGTTGGTGTTAAATGGTATGAAAACACGTTCAAGAAGCATAACATGTACATAGATTGTCTTTTGTAAGATCCATGATAACTTATGTGTTTTTTTGAAAGCGTCGTTGAGTTTTCTTTCATAGTACGCTTACCTAAATGTCCTGAATGTAACTTATTTGACTGTTCGTAGCTATGCATAACTGGAACTGTTGGTGATCTGCTTACGCAATTACTGTAGATAATAGAATTCTCCTTTGATTGGCAACGTCCATTCGTTGTGTTTTTTCATCCATTTTTGTTGTGTTGTATCCCAAACAAACATGTTGGTTTAGTAGGCGAAGGAGTTAGTATTCAAGACGATGTTGCTTTCTCAGTTTATATATAAGTAGGGTGTTATGCTTTCCAATGTGTGATATCGGTTCATGTATGAGTTATGCTTTCCAATATGTGATGTCGTTTCATATATGTTATTGTGCATATATCTGGAGTTAATGTCATTCTCTGGTAATGTTTTACGTCGATTGGGATTGTCTTTTGAATTGAAGCGATTCACTTTGACCGTCCTGTCTTTGTTGGTAGAGTGTTCTTGGTTTAATTCAAGTATACCAATTTTAGGGGATAATCAATTGTTTGATTATATGAGAATAAAATGTCATAAGCATTGCTAAGTATGTTTTTTTCCTATATTTCATCAGTTATTTGATTATTAAATAAATATGGTA